>JAFFZR010027991.1:0-15890 GCA_018397195.1 Lethrus apterus | reverse complement strand
TAAAATTTTTGACATTTCTTTCTTTTATTTTTAGATTGTCGATCCTAACACCGAAACAACTTTGGGAATCAACCAAATAGGAGAAATCAGATTATCGGCAAATTTTTTCCTAAACGGTTATTACAACGGGGACTCTTCGGGAGTTTTTGACGCAGACGGTTATTTAAAAACAGGCGACTTAGGTTATTTCGACGAAGACAACTGTATATACGTCTGTGATAGAATTAAAGACATGCTCAAATATCAATCGTGGCACATAGTGCCGACTTCCATCGAAAAAGTAATATACGAACATCCGGCGGTGAAACAGACCGTAGTTTTTGGAATACCAGACGAAATCGACGGAGACCATCCGATGGCACTGGTCGTACTCAACAGCGATTACAATTACGTTAGCGAAACGGAGATTAAGGATTTCGTGGAAGAACGCGTTTTGGACCGCGAGAAATTGCGGGCGGGCTTGAAAATAGTTACCGAATTGCCGAAGTCGATAACGGGAAAAATTTTACGGAAGAATATCAGAGAAATGGTATTAAATAGGGAAATTTAAAAACTGTGTTTTTCATATCTGTTTATGTAAATATATGTAATTTTAATATAGGGTTTTTCTTTATTTCCTTAAATACTTTTCATCGGCTACTACTGCGTGAAAGCTTAGACGTGAAAGGCTTAAACAGAAACCCGCAAGTCACAAGATAGCACAAGCATAGAAAATTGGCATATACAGGATCCTGCAATAATAGTACGTCCGTCTTTCATAACTCGGGCAGTATGCTAGATAGCCATTTAAAATTTTGGAGATGTGACATACTAGCAAGACTGCATCTTCTATTTTCTATTTCTATTTTCGTATATACAGGCTGTTTCAACAAAAGGTGGCACAGTAAAATTTGATTTTTTAAATGGAACACTGTATATTTTTACATTGTTTAAGATACCAGACTGCCCTCTATTCATCCCCAGAATATCAAGGTAACCTGTTTGTAAGCCGTTTTAGAGTTGCAATTGTTTTTGTTAAAAAAATGTAAATTACATATTTCAAATAAAAAAACCGCTACGTCCAAACGATTAGATTTTTTACAATAAAATTTATTATGTGAATTTACGGAAGCGGATATACAGGAGAGTCAGTATGAAAGTATCAACTTTACCAACTTTGAAATTATTTTCCAGGATTTTTTTAAATGGAACAGCCTGTATATTTTTACAAGAAGTGATGCAGAATTAAATTCTTCGTCGATTCATCTTAGTTTCCCTATACCTATCTTTAGCAGTTTCTACGATAATCGAGGATATTCAAAATTGTAACGTTTTCAATAATAAAATTGTAAAAGATAATCGAGTTAGTGGCTAATAAGAAATAAAACAAATGACACTCACCACGCCAGTTGTCAGATTATCAAAAGTGCATCCAACAGCGTACGTATTACTTAAAAATGAATTACTCAAAAAACGAATTGGTAGCTATGGTATTTATACTAGGCGAAGCAGAAAGGAATCCTTAGCTAGTAGAATTTACAGTCCAAGATATCCAGAAAGGAGACATCCAGAAAAGAGAGTTTTTGATAATAAGATTTATTGAAACGGGAAATGTCGGTTACACTAAATGCAAGAGAAACAGAAGAGCAACAGATGAGGAAAATGAATTAAACGTTCTATTGGCAGTTACTGAAGATCCAAGCACAAGTCAAAGAGATATAAGTACAAACACAGGTGTAAGTGAACGATCTATTCAACGAATATTAAGGAAACATCGTTTGCATCCTTACCATATTCAGTTACATCAGGAGCTTACAGAACAAGATATTGAAAATCGTGTTGCGTTTTGTAATTGGGCTAATGATAAATTACGAGAAAATCCCCTTTCTTTAAAAAAGTGTTATTCTCTGATGAGGCCAATTTTCACAAAAATGGATCGGTAAATAAACAAAATTTTCATTATTATTCAGATGAAAATTTAAGAATTTTCCGACAAGTGGATCAGCAACACCAGTGGAGCGTTAATGTTTGGGGAGACATTATCAGCGAGTATGTTGTAGGAAGTTATTTTTTTCCAAATAATTTAAATGGGCCAATGTACTTGGAGTTTTTACAAATTGAACTGCCACGATTATTGGCAAAAGTCCCTCCTGAAATCCGGGAAGAAATGTGGCTGCAGCATGACGAAGCACCTCCACATTCTAATGCTGTACGAGATTATCTCAATAACACTTACCCCCAGAGATGGTTGGGAATAAATGGTCCTGTAAGATGGCCGCCTAGATCTCCGGACCTTACACATCTTGATTTTTATTTATGGGGACGTGTAAAAGAAATTGTTTATGCTGAAACTCCAACAACAGTAGAAGATAATAAAGAAAGAATAATTAACGCTTTTAGAAGCATAACATCTGAAGAATTAAGGCGAGTTCAGAGAGTGTTCATAAACAGAATCAATCTTTGTTTGCAACAAGAAGGAAGAAACTTTGAACATTTGTTACCTTAGGTTTTTGTTTGTTTCCTTATCCTCTGTAAATGTGATTGTTTATCAATTTAATTGAATTTAGTTTTAATATTCAAGCACGTTTGCCCAGTTTTGTATCAGTCTTTGTTTCTGTTTTACCATTTTTAACAAATTTTGTTATTAATATTAACTTTCTTTTAAAAGAACAACACTTTGACACTTTTTCCTTAATTCAATTCGCTGTTAAGCTATAAATAAAATTGAATACTGGAATTTTGAATATCCTCGATTATCTTAGAAACTGCTAAAGATAGGTATAGGGAAACTAAGATGGATCGACGAAGAATTTAATTCTGCATCACTTCTTGTAAAAATATACAGGGTGTTCCATTTAAAAAAAATCGTGAAAAATAATTTCAAAGTTGGTAAAGTTGATACTGACTATCCTGTATATCCGCTGATAAAAATAATTTAGCGATATCATCTCCCAACTTCCGTAAATTCACACAATAAATTTTATTGTAAAAAATCTAAGCGTTTGGACGTAGCGGTTTTTTTATTTGAAATATTTAATTTACATTTTTTTAACAAAAACACTTGCAACTCTAAAACGACTGAACAGGTTACCTTGATATTCTGGGGATGAATATAGGGCAGTCTGTTATCTTGAATAATGTAAATATACGCAGGGTGTTCCATTTAAAAAAATCAAATTTTACTGTGCCACCTTTTGTTGAAACAACCTGTATATACGAAAATATTTTTCGAAGATGCAGGCTTACTAGTATATTACATCCCCAGAATTTTAAACGGCTATCTAGCATACTGCCCGAGTTATGAAAGACGGACGTGTTATTGCAGGACCTTGTATATTGTAAATAGGGGATTGAGAAAAGAAAAGCTGTCCAGATGGGAGAGAGAGAGAGAGAGAGAGAGCGAGGTTACTAGTGAACGATGAAGAAATAAAAGGGGCGAAAAAGGAAGCGAACGACGAAGTAAAGTACTGGAGAGACAAGTACTGAAATTAAAAAAAAAAATTAGTCACCCCTGTGTTAATATATGGCTCAGAATCATGGCTTCGCACGAAAAAAGAAAAATTTTGAAAGCTCTTGGGGAAGCGGTTGAGGAAACTCAATTGAGACGGCGTGGGCATGTAGAAAGAATAAGGAAGAAGAATATTTGAGGCAAGAAAAAGGAGAAAATATAGAATCTGATCATACTGGGCAGTAGGAAGTGGAAAAAACGGAGTAAAAGTGTCGAAGTATTGACCATAATCCTGGATAGGAAATGATGGGAAGAATTTTCGAAAAGGAGCGCAACGGTAGACTCAACTTCACAAGTATCACATCCGTAACGACAAAGAGAAAATAGCATTAAATAAGTAAATATGCATCTGTTAAATTATACCAGTGTTTGCCTTTCAAGCACTTCGAGGAAATAAAAATCTGTTTATTAAACTTATGTATATTTATATAAATAGTTTTTAGTTACAAGATTTTTGTTTTTCTAAATTTCTCTATGTATTTAGTACCATTTGTTACGGCAAAAATTTTTCGGTTAATGTCCTGGTCGATTCTGGAATTATTTTAAGGCCCGCTTTTAATTTCTCCAAGATTTCTAAATTTTTCTAAATTTCTCTATTTAATACCATTTGTCTGATACGGCTCCGCACAATTTTTCCCGTTATCGTCCTGGGTAATTCGGGAACTATTTTAAGTCCCGCCCTTAATTTCTCCCGATCCAAAACGCGTTCTTCCACAAAATTCTTAATCTCAGTCTCACTGATATAATTGTAATCGCTTTTGAGCACGACCAACGCCATCGGATGGTCTCCATCAATTTCGTCGGGTACTCCAAAAACTACGGTTTGCTTCACTGCCGGATGTTCGTATATTACATTTTCGACGGAAGTCGGCACTATGTGCCACGATTGATATTTGAACATGTCTTTAAGTCTATCAGTGACATATATACAGTTGTCTTCGTCGAAATAGCCTATATCACCGGTTTTCAAATAACCATCCGCGTCGTAAATTCCCGAGGCGTCGGTGTTGTAGTAACCATTTAGGAAGAAATCACCCGATAATCTAATTTCTCCTATTTGATTGATTCCCAAAATTTTTTCGGTGGTAGGGTCGACAATCTAAAAATAAAAAAAAACATAAAAGTGTAAATTAATGATGATTTAACAACAACAGAAAGAGACTTAACTTACTCACTAAATGGCTAATGAATAAAAAACTTCAAGAAACAGTAATTCGTACGTAAACGTAAATTTACTTAGATTTTTATTTTGCGCACAAAAATTAATTTTAACCTTGAACCATCCAGATCCACAAACCTTCCAAAATTACGAATAAGAAAACGAAGTAGGATTAAAAGGAATGGTTGCAAGATTGCAGAGATTTCTGGAAAGAAGGAGCCTGAAGACATATAAAAAAAACAAAGGCGCTGGTATTCAGGAAAGGATGAAGTAAAAAGACTAGAATGAAGATTGAGTGGAAAGGGGAAGAAATAGAAGAAGCCAAAAATGGTTATACTTGGGAATGTGATAAGTGCGAATGGTAGCTTTTAGCAACACGTCAGGTACGTAACCCAAAAAGCAAGGAACAAAGGGTTGAGATGCTCTGGAAATATAGAGAAGGAAGCATGGAGGAGACAACGGGAATGCCGAAAAGCTGCGTTTAAATTTTAATTTGTTCTGTTTATGTTTCAATCGACTTACCTTGGCTTTCAGTCCCGGGGCCAGAAATCCGGAACTCGTCGGCTTCTGTTTGCTCATGTCGCGGTCATAAATGTTAGAAAAGGTCGAAATAACACCGGAAACTTCGGTTTGTCCGTAAATTAACGCAACCAACGCGTTTGGAAAACACGTACGGATGTTTTCTATCTGCTTGGCGGTCATCGGTCCGCCGCCGAATGTCAGCGTATCCAACGATGACGTGTCATAAGGCGAGGTATTTTCCTTGGTCAATGAATTGGCGTAGTATGGCGCCATAAAGGAAAACGTCACCTACGATTGCGAGCAAATTAAAACTTAATTGAGCTTGAACCGTTCCAACGCTGAAAGTGTTGAAAACTTTGGACATTTTAAATGTTAAAACGAAAAATTTAAAACTGTTCAGAATGAAGACGAAATAACTCCCGAAGATGTCAACAATGAAAATTTGCATAATTGTGCAATTTTTCATAATTACTATAAAAAGTATTTAGAAATATGCAACAAATTAAAATTCATTAAAATTCATAATACTTCATGATTGAAGAGGTTATATTTGAGAAATGTGTCCACACTACTCGCACCCCATTATATCGTATTGGAGGAGACGGGCCAAGAGGGACTGGAGATAAAGGCGGGAAGTAATGAGGTTTAATTCGAGATGAAGGTGAGGCAGAGGTATAGGGAGAGCTGAGTATGGTTGGTCCTGGAAGAAACGCAGAGGTAGAGGAGTCAAGTTGGGAAAGGGACCGAGTGAATAGATTTCGGAATGCAGGATGGTCAGTGGAATTGCCTAAAGGAGGTGGCGGAGGAGGAGGAGTGTTTGACTTGAAAGGTGGAGGGAGATAAATAAACAAAAAAATACGTGCGAATTAAGAAGGACAAGTACAACGAAAAGAATAAAGACCTCTTTCGGTAGGAACCCAAGTTACCTATGGGGTGGTAAAAGTCGGGCCGATGAAAGGTTGATCGTGCGTTTCAGATGTGGAAACGAGGAAAGGAAGAACAAATATTGGATGAGTAGATAATACAAAAGCTGTAATTCTGTGGGTGGGGTTTCTACGATTGAAAGATTTGGTGTGGTGAATGAGGTAGTTGGGAGCCAGATGAAGATAAAGGAAGGGAAAGAAAATTAAAGGAGTTTATGGGTGAGTCTGGAAGGGCTGGCGGTGCTCAAACGTATGAAGAGAAAGATGCTGGAAAAGCTATCTGGAAACATGGGAGGCACAGGTGGGCGAGCTGAGAGGGCGTGATTCTGAAAAAGGACAAGATTAGTTTCTTGGTTTATTTCTATTGGATAATTTTTTTTTTTTTAATGCCAAATAAAGGTTTTTTTTACAAACTAAGTGGGAAATTATTTGCAAAGGCAAGGCGCACGCCGTTTTATACAAGAATTACAGTACATGTTTAAATGGACTCTAATTATTTACAAAAGCAAAAGCAATGAGACATGCCGTTTTGTGTAAGAATTTGTCTGTTGTGTATTATTCACATTGTATTCCAATAAACGTTGGTTAAAGCAAAAATGGAAAATTAAAAATTAGTTATAAAATGCTGGAGAATGGATAAATGGTTATAAAGACCCAAAACCAAAAAAGTATTTTAAGAACGAATTCCTTAAAGATCCAGTTTGTGGAAAGCGAGAAATTAATTACATTTAAATTTAGAAAAAACGGACTCCCGATTGATGCAGACACACAGAAGAACGGTATTATTTTCAGGAGAAAATTACAATTTGAGAAAAGCACCATAATTGCACGATTGCAATAAAAATTATGCAAAACTTACCTTATACTTTTCGAATAATTTCATCGTTGAGTGTGGCTCGAAATTAGCGACGACTATTTTCTTGCCTCCCACGAACATCATAAGAAAAGTTAAGATATGCGCCGATATCCAATAGAAAGAAGAAACGTGATGACATACGTTGCAGAGTGCACCAGTTTTTCTAGAAAATTAACGAGGGATAAAAAATTAAACCAATTAAAAAAAAAAAATGCCTTGATAGGTTGCACTTTTTTATGTTGTAAAAGTTTATTTTTTTATTCACACGAAAAGTCACAAAAAATCGTATTTAATAACGTGCTGCCATATATTTTAATTTATGACCGGTAAGCAGACACTGACTAATGCCTTACAGCACTCACCGAAGGGTGGCGCCGTGCTTTGGTTGTAAATTATAAGGCATACGTTGTTAATCCGGCAAGCATTAGTCGCTCACAACAGCCGTACTGACGACGGGTAATAACCCAAAAACCAAAGTTGCGAGCGACTAATGTCGAGCTCGTATGCAAAATACCACATATTTTGTTTGCATGAACTAATTGGATAATTTTTTAATTAATATGTCTTTACCTGTAACTTTCCGTAGAACTGAGAAATCCAAAACTGGAGCATTCAATCGCTTTGGGCATACCAGTCGTACCACTACTAAAAAATATAATCGCCGTTTCTCTATCATTTTGTAATTTTGCCGGTGCAAAGCTCATTTCGTCCGGATCAAATTTAAGAAAATCCTCCATTTGCGAATACTTCGAATGACGACCCATGACGACGATTTTCACTTCGAAGGAGAGCTTTTCCACTGTTTCCTCGATGAGTTTTAAACCGATCGGTTCCACGAAAATTACCTTGGGCCGGATTTTTTCAAACAAATGTGCGGTGTCGCGCACGGACATCGAAGGATCGGCGGATGCCGTTATCGCGTTTAAAAATAAAGTCGAAAATATCGGCACGATGACGTCGACGTTGTTACGCGAGCACGTGACGACTATGTCGCCCTTTTTAATTCCGAGTTTCTTCAAGTGAAGGGCCATCCGTACTGATTTCTCGCATATTTGGGCGTAAGTTTCCGATTCGCCCGTTTCCGAATTTACCTACAAAATTCGCAAATTCGAGAAACAAGAGCTATAAAATTAATAAAAAAATAAATCAAAAAGTAAGAAATGCAAACGCACCTGGAAGATTTCATTGGCATGTTGTTTACATTTTTCGAATACGAAATGACCAAGTCCGTTCCTATCAATTTCGATGTTTAAATTTGGACCGTACACGACATCGTTTTTTCTTATTGATTTATATTCTTATATAAAAAAAATCTATTAATTGTGTTTTCTTTGTCAGAAACAGACTTACTTACCCGTAGACATCATATTTCGTGATGTGATTTGCTTCCAACATCGATTGTCACTAGATTGCAAACTGTATCTGCATAGTTTATATAACACACTTTTCGTCATAATTTATCGTGATTCAGCTGAAACTAAATTACTTTTATTTGTTTAAGTGATCGGTTTAAAATTTGTTTCTCATTTAAATCGCGGAAAATAACCACAGTTCACGACAACAAATATTGTGTTTCGAATTTGTAAACCAACGACATTCGATCTAGAAGCTATTAAAACAAAAAAAAATTTAAAATCTTTTTGTCACGAGATAATGTCATATCGTTTGGCATTATCTCGTGACAAAACATTTTCAAGTTTTTAATTTTAAAATAGCCACTTGTAGACTGTATATCGTGGTATTTTTATCAAGTCCAATTTAATGGAATATGATGTACTTGTTATATAATAATAATAATATATTCAAGACGTGTCGTGTTAAATATGCCTATTAAATTAGGCGTGTCTTCCACATTGCATTTCTTACGTCTGTATCAATATTATTTGCTTATAAGAAAGGACGAGTTGCAAAAGAACAAATTATGATTAAAATTCGAAACTCCGGTCGAACAAAAACAACTTCAATAATATCTAACATTTTTGCAATGATGACGATGATAAAAGTATCATGAGAACAAAGAACTTATACATTATAATGAGCTCCATAATTCTTGAGGTCATGGTTTTGATAAACGAACACTTCTGCGTTATCAGTTATTGTTTACGAATGAAAGTATGAAGATGCCTCAAAAGTGATAGACATTATCTAGTGTTTGATGTATTAACTAACTAACGATATTGCAAAAATCGAAGGGCGCCCTGCGCTTCATTTTCCCTAACCTAACCTCGTCTAAACTTAAATTTCAAAGTTTTTAAATGAGACATGTTGGATTTGGTTGTATTTTATCCACTTGTCTCGAATTTTTATCAACAATCGTCCTAATTTTGATGTGTAGGTTAGTGGTATCCAAATGTTTTAGAATTGTTATCAACTTTGTTGAAATCGAACCCAATTTATCAACAATCAAGTGACACAATTCAACCTTGATCAGGAAACCCAACCCAACCTAACGTTTTTTTTATTGGTTTGATCATATACACTTTTTTGTGGATGTTTTTTTGTGCTGTTCGCATCCAACCCTTTTATCCAAGCTTTATTCTTTTTCAAGCTTCGTAAAAATGCATAGGAAAATTACCTGAGGAAAATGTTGTAATTTATGATGCTTCAGGGCTGGATCTTTGAAAAAAATTGTATGCTTTGTTTCCAGTCTCTCATAAAAAATTTTACGAAAACGATCCCTTTCATCTTGCCCTCAAAATTCTACTAAACAAATTTCTTATCCTTATAAATTTTAAATTATTTCCGTTAGCCTACATTGCCTAATTTCTCACTAAAATCCATAATTTTATTTTTTAATCTTCTTCTTCTATTTTCTTCCACTTTTCCTTCTTCTACTTCTTATTTATCATAAGTCTTGATTGTTGAGATCTCTATCCATTTCTTCCACATTTTTGCCAACCCAACCCATTTCTTCCATATCTTTCCATCTTTCTCCGTTTCTCCGTCATGGACGGGAAAGAAAGAAATAATTGCTGACATAGGATGTGCGAATGGTGAAGTAACCATAGATGTTTTGTTACCATTTTGTGGCGATAAAGTTGAAAAAATCATAGGAATAGACATCTCATCTGAGATGCTCTTACTAGCAAACGAAAGAAACAGAAAATCGAACGTGTCGTTTTTGGAAATGGACGTCACAAAAAAGAATTTGGATTCTGACGTGACTGGAAAATTTGATCGTGCTTTTTCGTTTTATTGTTTGGATTTAATCAACAATCAAAGGTACGTATGGTCCAATATACTCCAATTGTTACAAATATTATTATGCTGTTATTTAAATACAATAGGTTACGATTTTTTAAAATTTTTAGAAACGTGGTGCAATTTATAAAACTACAAACTTTCGCTATCTTCCTTTATTCTACTTTCAAATAATTACATTTTCAAAAATACATGATCAACGCTACAGATTTCCTCTTTAAGGTTTCATGTGGACAATTAAGTCTGAAAAATAATATTTTTCAGACAATACGCCGAAAACGTCTACAAAATGCTAAAACCCGGAGGTGAAATTTTTCTGACGTGCCTCTTTACGAACGAAATCATAGAATCGGCATTCACGATGAGCAAAAGTGAAAAATGGTCAAGTTACCTCGAAAATGCTCCCAACAATTTCTCCTCGTATTTCACGAGCGCTCAACCTCAAGAAGATTTGGAGCGAATTTTCAAAGATGCCGGATTTTCGATCGATTCTCACAAGTGCGGACCGCTGGAGTGGACCATGGATCGTGGTGAATTCGAAAGTATGTGGCGTTTCTTCTCCAACGAAAAAACTAATTTTAAATTGTTTGCAGCTCTTGTGAAAGAAGTTAATTTGGTGCTCGACTACATACCGCCAAGTCTGAGGGAGGAATTTTTAAACGATAATATTGAATTGGTGACGAAATTGTGTGAACGTGCGGATTCATTTGTTATAAATTATAATGCGATTATAGCAGTGGCCAAGAAGCCTGCTAGTTAAATTCACAATGCAATAAGGTTGATTTCCTTAAATTTAACATCTTTAATCTTTTAAATTTTATATATTGTTGTTGGTTGAAATGTTGAATTTTTGATTGTTTTTATAATAAGATTTGAAAGGTTACAATAGATTTTTTCTTAATTACCGCCCAGAACAAATTATTGTTAATATGTATGATAAGAATGTTAATGTTATAATAAGTTTTCTTTTTTGGGTTTTTTCGGCGATGTTGGTTATAAATTAAAGGCAACTTTTGGTCTGCCTACATTTTCTTTATTTATTATATAAACGTTTCGCTGAAAATATTTTCAGCATCTTCAGTATTTTTTTTCCCTACAAATTACATAAACAATGAAAACAACTTAAAAAATTTACGTTACCTTATTTGGTGATGGTGTGATGAGGTGACATGATATTTGTGTGTAGTTTTGTTTTCTAAATTTTGTTATAAAATCACACCCTCATCATAATCACACATACATACAACGTTTATATAATAAATAAAGAAAATGTAGGCAGACCAAAACTTGCCTTTAATTTATAACCGAAAAAACCCAAAAAAGAAAACTTATTACAAACAAACCGGCGAAAACAAGAAAAAAAAACCAATGTTAATGTTATAGGAGATAAAACTGTTTAACGAAGAAAAAAAAACAAAAAACAAACGAAAAAAGTAAGAAATGAACACTGAAGAAAAATTACGAAAAGAATGAAAGTGGCGGAGGGTCAGGGGGCAAGTTAGTATGGTCTTAGTAGAATAAATGAAATATGAAACAGGGTTTAATTGAAGAGAGTACACTTAGTGAGTATTGAAGTGTTACCATCGATTGAAAGAGAAAAAATGATAAAGGATTATATTTATTCATATCTCGGCTATGAACGAAAATATGTTAAATAATCTAAAAAAACACAAGCTCCGAGAAATTAGAAAAAAATGAAAAACAGAAAAGTGGAGAATGAAAATAAAAAAAATACAAAAATTGACACAAAACTTCGATTTGGATTTTATGATTTGTCTTATTATTTAAAATTCCCCCCCCCCAACTTTTGATCCTTTAAAGCTTGACGAAAATCTCAATTAAAAAAAGAGAAAACCGAAAAATATATAATACGGTATTTAAAAATAAATTTATTTTTTGAATTGATCTACATGATTTTCTTAAAATAACTACAACATAACAAAATAAAATTTACTATTTCCCCAAATATTTCTTTTTTAGTAAATGCCTCTTTATTTTTCCCGAAGGTGTATAAGGTACTTCGGTTATGAATCTAACGCCACCTCTCAGTCGTTTTCTATCGTCAACCCTTGCATCTAAAAACTTAACCAATTCCTCCGCATTTACATTCCCGCAATTTTCTTTTAATTTTATTAAAGCCATGGGGTGTTCCCCATCCTCCTCGTGAGGTAAACCTAAAACGACAACGTCATCAACAGCAGAATGTCGTCGCAAGATGTCTTCCAACAGTGAAGGCGATACGTGCCACGATCGATATTTAATGACTTCTTTGGAACGATCGACAATGTAAAAGTAATGATCTTCGTCATAGTAACAAATATCTCCAGTTTTCAAATAACCGTCCGAATCCCAAGCGTCCGAAGAATCGAGATTGTAATAACCGTTCATTTGCAATTTAGTTTTCAATCTCAGTTCACCTGGCTCGTTTGGACCGATAATTTTTTCCGTTTCCGGATCAACCACCTTAAAAAATACATTTTACATTGAACAATGAAAATAAAAATCCAGTGGTGGTTTCAATTTACCTTATACCAATATCCTTTTATTGGTCTACCGATATTACAAGGCTTTTTTAAAGTCATTTTATGAACTTCCGGTGAATTAGTTAAACCCGTACAAAGTCCAACTTCAGTTTGCCCGTACACAACATTTAAGGTTACTCCTTTAAATAGGTTTCTTAATGCTGTAGAAGTAGTGGCGGAAATTTGTCCACCTCCAGCGAGGATGAATTGCAAACTGGATATGTCCACGTCATTTGGTCGTCCAATTTTCAAAATGTCCACGACTTGAGTCGCCGATAGAAATAAACTCGTAACCTGATTGTCAAAATTGTTATTAATTTTTTACAAACTTATTAACTTACGCGATATTTTTCAATGTATTTCCAAACTGCTTTTGCATCAAATTCTTTCGCGAAAATTTTTGTAGAACCAGCCGTGATGCACCGAAGTGAAAATAAAGAACACGATATCCAATACAATGAAGTGAAGAACATGATGACATCTCCTTTCATTATTTTACTAATAAAAATAAATGGGTAATTTTTGAAAAGATTTACATATTTTACATTTATACCTTACATATTCCACTTGAACCAACATGTGGTAATGGTTCAGGCAAATAACTTTGGGAAGTCCACTGGTTCCACTACTAAAGTAAGTTGTGCAGGTTTGGTAAAGGCTTTCCACTTCAATAGGTCTGAACTCATTTTCTCCAACATGAGGTTTCAAAAATTTTGAAAATGGAACATTGATTTTCGTTTCTCCGAAGACCACGATTTCAGTATTGTCGTTTATAGCTTTCTGGATCAATTCTTCACAATTAGGTTGGACGAATATCATTTTCGGTTTAACCTGAGCCAGTAAAAATTTCATATCGTCAAGGGATAACGAAGGATCCAGAGACGCAGTTTTCGCACCGATAAACAGAGCAGCCAACATAGGCACACAACTATCCATAGTGTTGACCGTACATGGAGTTATAAAATCCTTTGATGTTAAACCTCTGTTTTGCATTTCCATCGCAGTTCGTACACATCTTTTCAGGAATAATCCATAAGTGTCACATTCACCAGTTACAGCATCGATCTAAATAAAACGTAAAAATTATATGAATTTCCAAAAAATTTTTGAAATAAAGCACAACTTGGTTTATTTTCATTACGAATTGTAATTTTTGGTTTTAAATAAATAAATTATAATGGAAATTATTTTATTATATTTTCTGGTCAATATTTTGAAGAAAACGCCCATTTACTACATTTATTTTTACATGGGATTGTACGTGTCTTTAAAGCACTTAGTCAAAAAATGTGAGTAATAAAACGAGAGGATAAATATGGGCAA
Source organism: Lethrus apterus (assembly GCA_018397195.1). Classification (NCBI taxonomy): domain Eukaryota; kingdom Metazoa; phylum Arthropoda; class Insecta; order Coleoptera; family Geotrupidae; genus Lethrus; species Lethrus apterus. The sequence goes on along the minus strand of JAFFZR010027991.1, from coordinate 1,897 downwards.
GAAAGAAATATTGCAAGAAAAAACATAAAACAGAAATGTATATCTTTAAGACGTTTTCAACCATAATTTTAGATAGAATGTAGCACTACAGGTCTTGTAGACCAACGGCTTAAAAACTTTTTATTACTGCTTTTCATTTTAATCTGTCCATTGCCTTTTCTTGGCACTCCTCCACGCATAGCTTCGCAAGATTTTTTTCACTGCTGTCAGCCATTTCCTTTTCGGCCTTCTTCTTCGTTTGTCCCTTCCCTCTCTTTTAATTACTTTCCTAGCGTGTCTGTTTTCCGCCATCCTTGTAGCATGTCTCAGCCATCTCTTTGTGCTTTTGCGGTCCGTGATATAGTTGGTCTCGTCTATAGTCCATAATTTCTCGATTTGTTCTTCTTCTCCATCCCAAACCTTCTTTCCTCTCCCATATAACCATTTTCGTTTCCTGTTTATATTTACTATATGATAAACTCTTACTTTTGCTTTCCTGGATAGATGCCTCGAGTTAATAAAACTTGCAAGCGCTACTACCCCGCCATTTCCTTTTGCTAATTTTTTGTTAATTTTTATTTCTTCTTGGCAAGTGCTCGTCATCGTCGCTCCCACATATTCAGATTGCGTTACTTTCTCCAACCATAATTGGAATATTAAATAATCGACGACATATGGATTGAAGAAATAAATACAGAAAGGAAAAAATATTTCAAGAAAATGCGTCGTGTTGGTTTTGATAGATTTTTATTTTAAATCATAAAAATTGAACAAACGGCCATAAAAGCTAAAAAAAAATAAGCAAGAGAAAAATTAATGGAAAAAAGAGAGACAGAGAGGAAATAATAATCAGTATCATAGTAAAGTAAAGAATAAACCAGAATATTTTTATCTAAATTTTGACCTTTTGAAAAATGTATTATTGTTAGAACTGTATGATTATTTTTAGGAAAGTTTATTCGAGAGAAAGAGAGAGGGAGAATGTTATTTGCAAAATTTTCTTTTTAATAAGTTTAAAATTAAGACTATATGGGAAGAGTGTGCAACAGATGAAATAATAAATAATAAAATAAAGAGAAAATAAATAAAATAAGTAAATAAGAAGAGCAAATGGTGGCAAACATGAAATAAAAAGTATTTGGAAATAAAAAGTAATCTGAAGAAGGAAGTTATGAATTAAAACATTTTGCGACCAAATATAAATATAGTGCGTGTAACACGCAAACATTTTGGCCTTCTATCGCTGTAAAGACATCTTTTATAGAATCGCGCACTTATCATGACACGCAAACATTATAATTGCTCCTTAAAGCAATCTCACATAATGTAATCTCTTATACGTAAGTTCATGTTTAACTACAAATTGTTCGTCATTCATGTAAATAATGATCATTTACGACTTTTTATAGCCGTATGTCTATTGTTTAAATGCTAAAAGTGAAACTAGTAAATAAAACATGTTCAACAGGTGGAAATAAAAATGATTTATGATAAGTGAAACCTTAATAAATTACAACTGCCATACGAAGTACATTTTGCAAACCCGGCAAGCATTATTCGCTCACAATAGCCGTACTGACGACGGGTAATAACCCAGAAACCAATCTGTGAATGTGAACGATTAATGAAAGCCCAGCTCGTGTGTCAAATTAACTTATAAAATATTTTACAAATATATTAGAACAAACCATATTATGTTTCGAATTTAAATGAAAATTATTCGTTATTTATCGAATAATATGGTTATAAAATTTTGTAAAAATAAAGAAGTTTACCTGAGCTGTAACACTTTCTTGTCTCTTCATCTTTGTAAAGATTTCGTAACCCAAACCTTTAGGGTTAACGTCGAAGGGTACATCGTAAGTCCTGATAATTTTGTCACCTTGATCAGGTAACTCCACGTCTTCTGTAAAAACAT
>JAFFZR010027990.1:0-15891 GCA_018397195.1 Lethrus apterus | reverse complement strand
GAACTTCCTGTATATTTTTATATTTTTAAGTTGGTCTGGTTGCCTGCTATAATTAAATATAAAACAATTTTTCTCTAGGATCGCTAATTAAGGAGTTAAAAAAACTATAATTTCTTGCATTCTGGGGTTCAGGAATTATTCTACAATAGCTACCTTTTTTATTTAAAGAAATACAAACTTGGTTATATGGACAAAGTTTAAGTACCTTGCAATGCGCATTTCGCACAATAAATTACAAAGCAAAAGAACATCGCGTTGCTAAGATACAAGCATAACGATTAATTTTTTAAATTGAACAACCTGTATATTTTTATATTTTTAAGTTGCTCTGATTGCGTGCTATATTTAATTATAAAACAATTTTTTTCTAGGATCGCTAGTTAAGGAGTTAAAAAAATAGTAATAAAATAATAAAAATCAAAAGGCAAAAGAATTGTTGTTATCGATCCTCCCCTTGCAACAATTTGTTTTATGAATATTTTGTTATCCTTCGGACTGCACCAATATGTCTTATGCATCTCACATCAATAGCAATAAAAGAATTGTATTATAAATTATTTATTTACCACTATTATAATTATAATGAAATTTGCAAAATTATTTTCTCCAAAACTCTATTAATAGCGGTTTTAGAGAAAAATTGTCTTATAATTAATTATTGCGGGCAACTAGAGCAACTTAAAAATATAAAAATATACAGGGTGTTCAATTTAAAAAAGTAATCGGTATGCTTGTATCTTAGCAACGCGATGTTCTTTTGTTTTATAATTTATTGCGCGAAAAGCGCATTGCAAGGTACTTAAACTTTGTCCATTTAACCAAGTTTGTATCTCATTAAATAAAAAAGTTAGCTATTGTAGAATGTTCCCGTGAACAGGCTGTATGCCAAGAGTCAGTAATTAACAAAATTTAAAGAAAACTATTAAATTGGTATGGATATAAAGTAAGAATGGATGGAAAAACATTGGTCAAACAAATAATACAAGCAGGGAACATGAATAAAAGAAGAAGAGGAAACTTAGAAAGAATTAGATCCAAAAATATACAAACTAGGATAAGGTGATCAGATTTCCAATCCATTAATGCTGTACAGGGGCAAATTTGTTGTTGTCATAGGGAATTTCGATAACCATAAGAGATACAGAAAAATTATCCTACCACCCTCGATCGCTTTTTTGGAGAAAGATTCAATGGTGAAAACCAAAGTTCTATCGTATTTTGTTTTCGAGTAATGCGCAAAAATTCGATTTTTTCAGTTTTCGTTTTATGGCTATATCTTGCATATTTGGACTATGAGTTCCATATAAAAAATTACAACTTTATACCACAACTCGAAGTTGGATAACTTTTTCAAAAAATTAACAACGCCACTGCATTCTTATCAAAAAATTGCCTAAGAACGTGGACATTATTTTCCTTCATTTTTCCAAATAAGCATAAAACGAAAACTAAAAAAATCGCAAACTCGAAAACAAAAGACGATAGCCAATTTTGGTTTTCACCATTGAATTTTTCTCCAAAAAAAGCGATCGAGGATTATAGGGTAATTTTCCTGTATCTCTTAAGGTTATGGAAATTCCATATGAAAAAATTGAATTAAATATATAATTAGAAATACTGACGTATGGTTGGGTTCGCTCCGTAATTAAAATTCAAAAGGCGTTTTACTGTACATTCATGTTGAATGTTGGACGTTCGCTGTAAATTCGTGCATGCTGTACAGTTTGCTATAATTCCAGACAATACAGCGATGTGCTGTACGTATGGTCACCCTAAACTAGGAAGTATGAGAGGAAAGACACTAAACGAGATGAGAAGATTAGCCCAGATCCATATAACGTGGAAGAAATTGTTAATGTAAAGTAAGATACATCCGACGCTCTGAAGGGCATAAAGATTATGCATAGTAGACGAAGAAGACGTTACTAACAATGCTGAAGTTCCTTTGGAATTATATGGCAACAGAAATTATTATTATTAAATTGTCGATGATGATTTTTTATTATTATTGTTTTTTTTGCTTCAAATATTATTATTATTTTTATTTTATAAGTATGGTATATGTTTGCAGATCATTATAGCATGATGAACTAATTAACCAACCTTTTAATAAAAAGTCCCTATAAAAACCCTTTTTCAGAAATTGATAATTTCTTTGTTTTTACATTCTTCTTTTCTCTAATCGTTCCTTTATATATTCTTCCCCCTTTTCATAATTTTTTATAGAGTTGTCAAAAAAATAATTACAGTAAAGTCAATAATCGCGAATTATAAAAGCTCTAAAACAGTTTGCTTTGCAGATCATCGTTATCCACAACGTAAGAAATTCACGTCGAAATTTCACTTCGTTCCTTCCTTCATTAATTTAACTTTATAGACGTCGGTGTAAATAATGGAGCCATTATTCGTACATTTAATTCTGTCGCAAATTGCCCGGCATCGCTCCGAACAGATAACGTTAAAAGGATTGTATTTTATACCCAAAATTCATTGATTGTATGCGATATTAAACTATCTTCTTCAAAAAGCAAAAATTCATATCAATTTTATCTTTTTGTGTAGGACCAATACAAATTTATTTACGACACCCTGGAAGAGTACGTAACTTGCGGGAATTCGTGGTTTCCCGTGAACGAACTCTCGCAACGACTCAAACAAAAATCCCAGAAAAACCCATTGACTAAACTGAACGAGTACCAGCGGGAATACACGTTAATTTGCAAGCAGACGCCGCGATTCACGATCGGCGATTGCGCGGGTGGACACAGAGGCGACAACAGGAAGAAAAATCGAGACGTGTTAATCGTACCACGTAAGTAAAGTTTCAATTGGAAAATTTCAGCGAGAAACGTCCGACGTGTTTGTGAACTTTTTGATAACTTAATTACGAAACGTTTCAAACTTCAAACAGGTTTCCGTGGAACATTTTCTAATTAGTAGGGCGAGGGGGACGAGGTGGGCTTCGTAAAGTAATTACTTAAATGAAAGCTAAACAAATTTTGTTTAAATGAATTATTTGTGTACGTTTCATGTATTTTATGATATTCAACTTGAAGGTATTTTCGAATTTATGTATAAATTCATCATTTTCTGTTTTAATTTTATACAGTTTACTACCCTTTTTGTTGTTTTTAATAAAAGTATTGGATGTTCTCAAAAAACGTCCGAAATACATGTTTCATATTCTGTAGTATTTCCATATTTTCAAAGAAAATCCACATTAAAGATTTTCTTTTTTAGCTGACAATTTTCGTCCGTACTTGACATCATTCCAAGGAAACAACTACACAGACTACATAAACGCAGTCTTCGTCGACGTAAGCCCATACAATTTCAGTCGATTTTTTTTTTATTTAATCATTTTAGGGATACACCAAACCAAGAGAGTACATCGTCACCGAATGGCCCATGAAGATGACTTCTGGAGAATTTTGGTCGTTGGTTTACGATTACGAATGCGCGGCGATCGTCATATTGTGTGTGCCACCTCACAATTCGGTACGTTAGATGCCCTCAGGTTTCGATTTTTAAACTAATCATTTCAGCAAACATTTCCTCCGTTTTGGCCGGAAGGGAAAACACCGAAGAAATACGGTCCGGTGTTTACGATCGATCATATCTCCCACAATCACTATACGAATATCAAGACTTGGGTGTTTAGGATAAACAAAAAGGTAAATTTGATAAATGGGAATTTATTATTTTTTTTTTTTTTGTATGAAAATTAGTTTATGTTTTGATGAATGAAATGTTAAAATCTGAGGATTGAGATATTCTTTTAAGATTGTGTCTCTGACTGAGTTAATGGCTGGAGTAAAAGCTCCTCCCAAAACTGTTCAGTTATTTCAATTGACTTGTTGGCCGATGGGACACAAAGTACCGACATCCACGAATTCGTTGGTCGAGTTGATGAACATGGTCGAGAGATGGCGCCAGCGTACAGAATACGGACCTGTTTGTGTTGTATCACCGTAAGTATTTTTATCTCAAATTATTTGACAAATTTTCATTTCGTTTTCATTTGCATTTCATGCACATATTTCTACGCTTTCTTCACAAAATTGTCTCTACAATCATTCTTCATGTCGATTCCTCGAACTTTGTGCACTCTTTCATCCAATATGTCCTTTACACAGAAAAAAACTTTTCTTACATTTTATTTATTCCCATTTTCAGTTATTTTATTCCCCTTTTCAGCTATTATTCCTTAAAAATATTCAATACACCATTTTACACCCTTTTATCTTTTACTGTATTTAATTTCACGAATTTTATTTTTCTCATTCATTCCTTTATTCATTTTCTAATTGTTCTGTTGATTATTTCGCCTTTCCAAAAAATTTTTCCCCCAAAACATTCAAATCTAGACCCATTTTTCTCTCGGATGAAAGTCATACATTTGAAAACTCAAAAGCTGCTTGTAAATACTGCAATGTTTTCAGTCTTCCTTTCAAAGCACACAACATTTTCATTTTCATTATTTTTATTAAACTTCTCATCCATCCATCACATGCTTAGTGTCATTTTCTTTTGTTTTAGTGATGGTCGGAGTAGATGCGGAATATATTGTGCGGCAAACGCCTGCATAGAGCAAGTAATACAGCATGGAGAGGTGGACATTTTCCAAGCAGTTAGAACCGTTAGAAGACACAGACCGCAGTTAATTGAAAATATAGTAAGTTCTCGCAGTTGTTAAATTTTTATTCATTTTTAAATTTAATTTTTTGTGTGTGTTTCAGACCGAATATAAATACTGTTACGATTTAGTGTTACATTATGTCCTCCATTATTTAAACAAAGACCTCAAAGAGAAGAAATAAACAATAGAAGAAACATAATAAGTGTCTAATGTCCAAATGGCAGAAATATTATAGCTTTAATAAGTAAACTTCGCCACTTGAGTTTTAGGTATAAGAACGCAAGGAAATAATAACCTAATTGCCAAACGTTAGTCGTCCTAATGTTATAAATGTTTTAAAATGTCTATTTTTTGGTAAGGGTTTTGTCGACTATATTTTTGTTATTATTCCGATATTATCTGTCCAAAATTTATGTAAATTTAATAAACGATTAAAATCATTTTTTTTTCAAAATAAATTATTTAATATTGCAGAATTAAATGAAAAGAACAGAAACCTCCACATCGTTTTTCCATAGTCGTTATATATTTGCTAAGACGTGTTTGCTACATTCAACGTGAATTATGCTCACTTACAACACACATCAAAGAAAAAGTGCAAATAAACGAAATAAATAGGAATTTTATTATTTTTATGATTTAACGTAAAATTACATTATTTTACAAGTTATGGTTTTCGTCGTACAATCTATTTATTTGCTACGTGAGTCTTTATAAAATTGTTTTAATTGTTTGAAGTAATCGAATTTTTTCACATTTTTCCCAACGAAACAAAAATTAAACGTAAATTTATAATTAATTGTTGTCATATTAAAAATATGTTTATTCACATATTCATCCTTCCCTCGTGAGCTTTCTTCACGATGGCCAACTTGGAATGTGGATCCAGCACGGAGAGCTCAGTGTAGGGAGGATCTTTTGTACCATGAAGCATCAAGGACCATTCTCTGATGAATCCCGTTTGTAATGTTGTGGAATTGAAGCTTACCTACAATTTAACGCGTTTTTGTTACTTTGATTATGAAAAATAAATTTATTCATAGGCAAGACAAACTTTATACAAAGGCTAAAGAATAATCAAAAGTACATACAAGAGAATTTTAAGAAATAAAAAAAAGAGAATATAAAAATGTGTGTGAAGCTAATTGATGTTGAAAAAGCGTATGAAAAAACACCGCTTTCATTATTTCTCGATGAAAGATAAAAGCTTCATAGTAGAATTTCCAAACTTTATATTATGATTCTTCCCAGACTATCATTTGATTTAAATCATTTAGTACAACAACAAAAATTGAAAAAGTGGCGGTAATCTAGGCTAACCAAACGTACAGCATTTCGCTGTATTGTTCGAAATTATAGCAAGCTGTACAGCATGCATGAATATACATCAAAACGTCCAGCATTCAGCATGAATGTACAGCAAAACGCGTTTGAATTTTAATTACGGAGCGAACCCAACCCACATCTCTTAATAACACCTTTTAAATTTCAATTACGGAGCGAACCCAACCATATGTCAGTGTTTCTAACTATATATTTAATTCGAGAGAGGGAGGCGGGAGTTTGAATCTGTGTACAGCCAGTACAGCATTAATGGATTGGAAATCTGGTACACCTTATGGTAATCAAATTTTTCTCGTAACTGTGCATGAAAAGACAAAAAATAAAAAGGTTGCGGAAACGATTGGTTTTGGTTTTTAAATTCAAAACTACACAAAACAAAGTTCAAAACTTTTTTTTAGAACAGATTATGTGATTCTAGATTAAAGTTCATCGATACATGGAAAAATATTGTGTGTGTGTTTTTCTGGAACGTTAGGTTGATATACATCCAAAAATAAACAAAATAAAATAAAATCATAATAAAAATGTTCACAAAAATCCAATCAATCCAATCACCTCTAATAACCACGTTCCTTGGGGATATTCCCCCCACGTGTGTGTCGTCATGAACGGCCATTTCGTAAAACCATCCCTCGAATCGTCGTCATTGACACGTCTGCTCAATATCATCGAGCGCGTGCCCATGGGCGACGTCAAAAAAAGCTCCAAGTCACCTCTGCGCGTAGCGTTCACCGAAAGCACAGCCTGGACGTGCTCCAGATATCGCACTTCGGTGTTTCGACCCTGACAGGAGTTGGTTTCGATTTTTAACATCAGCGACTTGCTCGAAGGGATCTGTCTAAAATTTTTTTAACGATAATAACGTAAAAAGACGCGACGGCGCGACTTACTGCACTTCATTGACGGTTCCTGCTTCGCAGTGATACCTCGGCGGGACGGTTTTCCATTGCATCGAAAGCGCCACCATAGCACCGGCATCCAAAACACCGAATCCGAACAAATGATTGAATTCCAAACCCACTCCATTCATCGTCCAATGGAAACGTCCTTTCGCGTCGAATAAGGAATTTCTTTTCGACGTGAGCACTGTTAGATGTTGTATGTCTCGCCATGTTAAATTATTACTACAAGAATAATACAATGTTAAAAATAAATAAATTTACTCAACAGTAGGGAAATTAACACAAAAAAAGTTTAAAAACCAATTTGATGAATCGAAGAAATTGTACAAACAAAAAGATTAAAGAAGAAAATTTACAATTTATAACTGATTCCCTCACCGACAGGTGGCGCCGTGCATCAGTACTAACTGACAACGCAAGCCGGGTCAGCATTGGTCGGACACAATGGCTGTACTGACGACGGGTAATAACTCAGAAACCAACATTGGTCTGCGGATTTGAACGACTAATGCAAATCGAGCTCGTGTGTAAAAGAAAATTCACAAATTAGTATTTTCTTTGTGAACATTAAAATGATTGTCAGACCGGTGTCTAACCTAGCCAAGAATAATTAGTCAATATTATGTTAACATTTTTTAGAAGAAGAATCTTTGATTACACCTTATTTGTTACTTTTATTCGTGTCGGTATAATTTTTAACACTTTTTATGTTTGTTTGATAAAAAATGTTTTATTAAGTCATCGGGTATACACAAGTATCCACAATTGAATTTCCTAACATGCCGAAAATGCATGAAAATAAAGTTTAATATATTTAAATTATTTCATTCACTTACGAAACTTTTAAAAATGTAATTACATTTGCATTAAGCGGACTTTTCAACTTACTTCGCTTCCAAAGCCAAAGCGAAAACGCCGGCCGCTTCCGGCGCCGCCGCCGAAGTCCCCGAATGCGTTGTCGTGCACTTTCCATACAAATCGGTCGTCGCCTAAAACCAACAACAATAATCAGAAAGAACGCTCGATCCGGATGAAAGTCGGTGCAATTTCCAAAACAAATTTTGTTTCGATCCTTCGTCACGACAGTTTATTTTCTCAATTAAAACTTAACATACTTACAACGCCTGTGTTGGGGTCTTTGGCGCCATTGCTGAAAGTGGACGCGAGAGTGGACGAGCAGCTTTCGTCGTAATGGGCGTTTTGTCCATCGTTTATGGCGCTGTTTATGCTGATTGTCCACATACTCGCGGCGTATCCGTCACAGTTACAGTCGTCGTCTGCGCCGCCGTCTCCGCTTGCCCACACGTAAATATTACCTAAGCCATTACGCCCCTAAGGAATACAAATTCAAATTAATTAGGCACAGATTAAACGATTAAAATGAAGTAATAAATAAACAGAAACTCACAATTTACAACGAAAAAATTAGATGCGAATGGAATGATTATAAAATGCTACGAATGAAAAATGAAAAATTATAGGATGAATTCAATACGAAGGTGGAAGAAGAAATAAACAAAGAAAAAAGAACAAGCAAAAAGTTAGTAAATGCTTTGAAAGTTAAAGTAAAGAAATTCAGAAAATGAACTTAAAATAGCGATGAATGTGGATGATTTAAGATGGATATTAACCCATCTCTTCATAGTGGGATAAAAATCTGATCTAAATTTCTTGCCGGGCAATCTTCCTCAAAAATGAAACAGAAGATTTTTGAAAGAGTGAACAAGTCCTCGACAAGCCTAGACAAATAAAAATAATCTAGAGAGTACGTTACTTACCACACGACACATTTATCTGGATTAATGATTTGTAACTTAAAAAAAAAAAAATGCTCACCTCATTAACTCCCCTTACGATGGCTCGCATCGTCGCATTTCTTGGCCCGTCTACAGTTTTTCCATCGTCGGTTGGTCCCCACGATGCACTGTATATATCGATGAGATTCGGTTCGTGTCCCATCGAGTTGGCCTCGATTAAATCCGTCATGTACGGCTGGTCCAACATTCGAATACCTGTGCAGAAAAATTCAAACTGACGACTTTTTTAATATTTTTGTCAAAACTAAAAGAACTGGATTTGGGGAAAAGACGATTTAAAGTGACAAGCATGGAAAGATCAAAAATAGTATAGTGTAAAATGTGTGAAATATGAGGGTTTTAAGTGGCAAGATGAACGTGGGAAAGGCTACACAACAAGGAAATAATGTGTTAGAAAGCAGGGAGACACTAGATACAGAATGTTGAATTTAAGAACAAAGTGGATAAAGTATAGTGTACAGGAAGAGAGTAAGAGGATGTAAAAGAAAAGTGGTAAAAAGTAGAACAAAAAATAGTGGGCATGTCCACTATATTTTAGAACGAAGGACGAATGTGAGATGATAAAGATATCCAAAATCGAGCAGTGCATTAATGTTACAAATAATGATTATGAGGTTCAACTGAGAAAATGAAATCTATTGAGAGAGCAAATATTCAAGCATGCTTTGGAAAAAAAAGAAAATCTTGAGTGATTAAGAAAGGAAACATTACAAAAAATTTGCATGCACAGAAAAATGAAGCTTCTATTCATAGATAGACAGATAGATATTTATTAATCAAAATAATAATTGTACAAAAATATATACATACAGGGTGAGCTTGAAGTAAAAATATTTTAATGGGTAATGAAATCTAAATCCGACAAAACGGCGGTTCTATCGTTATTTCGGATCTTCACCCTAAATTTACGTTACAAGTTGCTGTTTCCTTTAACATTCCACAAAGAATTTTATTATTGGTGTATATTTGATGTATTTCAAACTCACGTTGTACAGAAAATTAATATTATTTGTGGTTAGTAATTCTGGATTTCTAGAATGCAAAAAGCTTTTATGAGAGCTTTTATGAGCTTTTTTTAGTGTACAAATAGAATAAACTAGTGCAAGTTGGTCGCGATTCATTATAAATGCAAGCCGTGTTCAATTACATAATGCAAACCTGCAATTTTGGAATCGTAGGCCACGCCAACCCCGCATATTCCATTATCCCTTGCCGCAGCCACTTCTCCAGCGCACCTGGTTCCATGACTACAAAACATATTAATTACATTATCATAGACTCACGTAACGAAAATTGGAAAATTTCGACGTCGAGAAAAATCCTATAAATTTCTCTTAATATTTATGTACGATAAAAAAATAATGCGATTCTCAACACACAGCAGCACAAAATAAATTTGAAAAATATACACGTTTCCAATTAACGAAGGATAAAATTTAATTAAAACATTACGTAAACTACAAACTGCAAATGACAATTTAATCGAACTTTTTTGCACGTTTTGTACCTTGTGAGAAGTTGCATCTTTAAAATTGGTCACATTTTCTTTACGGACGGATTTAGCAGCAGTTCGTGCAAGTTTACGTGACTGATTTTTTAACGAGAACTACGTGACTCGCGAACGTTTTGAACAAAAAAAATTAAGTGTTTGTTTCTTGCTTCAAGAATTTAAATTGTGCGCTAGAGGGAAAAATTTACATATATTTTTACGATAAAACCGAAATATAAAATAAAGAAGTTAACCTACAATCGACAGTTTTCTAGCTAGTTTTCTAACGGTTACATATTTTTAATAATTCTGCCTATTATCCCCTTTTCTATGGATGAATCATCTATCTTTTCAATACATTTATAAGGACATAATAGAAACGATAAGTATAAAGCAAAGAACGATAAAAATATCCATAAAATCGAAACTGTGCTGTCTTTATATAGTAAGTCATTCATCGAGAAAACACATAAAGGAATAAGATTCACACTATACACAAAAATTTCTTGGGAATGGGATGGACAATATGTGGGCTATTCGAAAAAACTAGCATTGCAAGAAGTAACACCTTTGCAAAGAAAAGGCACTTTCATCGATATCTACTCAAATAGACAATGTCTGGAATGATATTTAAAAATATTGCTCCGCGTAATAATAATTTTATTCCTTTTTTTTATTCAGCTGATTATTCCAAGTTTACCTTGCCAGTTTTCTTTTGCCTTTTTACTTTTCATATTTATTTTGAAAAGTTTGTCTGATAATTAATTATAGCTGGCAACCAGAGCAACTTAAAAATACAAAAATGTAATAGTGTTCAGTTTAAAAAATTAATCGTTATGCTTGTATCTTAGCAACGCGATGTTCTTTTGTTTTATAATTTATTGTGCGAAATGCGCATTGCAAGGTACTTAAACTTTGTCCATTTAACCAAGTTTGTATCTGTTTAAATAAAAAAGCTATTGTAGAATGTTCCCGTGAACATACTGTATATGTTAGTTTATTGTTTATATCTAAGTATTTATCATTTGTTATTATGTCACGCATCCGATATGCATTTATTGTATGAAACGGAACAAAGTATACGATGATAAAGATAAATTTGTTTAATGAAATCGTTTCTACTGCTTGTATTTATCTCATTATTATTATTATTTATCTTTTTTTTGTATTTTTTTTACATTAATACTATATAAAAAAAGAAAAATTAGTTTTACACACAGTTTTTGATACTGTAATATTGCCCATTGATTTCTGTACATAGAAATAAAAATGCTTTTAAAAATGTGCCACCGTCATGTTGCATTGAATTTTTTGTCAATTAAATTAAAATTTCCATATAACTAACGATAACGAAAATATCGGCTTTGTGACGTTTTATAAATTTTGCGACATGCAAGCGTATCGATTTTAATTTACAAAAAAAATTACCTGTTAAACCAATCGTCCGTAAATCTTGGATAAGGATACGGATCGTTACTGCTGAAATCGTAACTCGCCTTGGCGTTCTGAAAACACGAACTCTTCATTACACTTCAATTGACAATTTTTCAAAGCATTTATTAAAAAAAAAATATGTATAAAATAAACCTTCGTTCGTCATTTTTTAATTAAGTCGCTCAAGCGTTTCTCCACAATTAAACTTGGAACTAAATTGAAAATTTTACGCCCCACGATTAATATTTATTTATTTAAGTACTCAGACGCTAAAAATAAATTTGATTGATGAGCACAAAATTTGTCCTAATCGTCAAAATTTTTAATTTTTAACATTCGGAAATTTTAATTTAAAAATTTGCATTTAAATTAAACGATCCAGGCACGTATACCAATTAAAACGGAACGATACTCTACGTTTAAATAAATACGATACTCGTAGTCGTAATTTTACCCGATTGCTTTGAAATGAAGAGATTTTGTATCAAAGGGCTAATAATTAGACGTTGGCTTCGGGTGCATCACCATTTACTCGGTGTACGTGTAAGCAGTCTTTGATTCGAAAATGAAACGAAATTGCAAATTTGTAATGTACCGTTTTCAAAGTCGACATCAACAGTTTTTGATGTTTTTCATTTGAAGATACTTTATTGCACGTTGCTGTGAAGTAATCGATGGTCTATCCATTTGTCGAATGTCGCCTTTTTTGAAATAAAACGTTTGCTTCAGTCGGAATTTCGTTTTAAAACAATTCTCGTGTCGACGTCGCGTCGAGTCGAACATTTTAAATTCAAACCGTGTGTTTAGAGTCTAAACTAGAGTTTAAACTTTAGACAGATAAATTATATTTATTATTTTGGAATCATTATAATTTACAATTTTTGTTTTATATCACAAACAATAAATAAACAAATACAGAAAATTCAATTCCGTCGACAAATCATAATACTTACGTAATTGAATTTCAAATCGGGATGCATGTAATCAACACCTGAAACGAACAATTTTTGAATTTAATAAACACAAATATAATTCAGTAGTACGTTTTAATTAAAAACTAAAAATGTTTAATTTATGATTTCAATTGTTTAAGAGAGTTGTATAAATAATTGATGGGTTTAAAATATATTGAAATAATAAAATAAATGTACACTTACTACACAACTTTTTAACTTTTACAACTTCAGACGGCACCACCTCAGTATTTTTTTTTATATGTATATTATCGATTTCAAAAATTTCTTTTTTCTGATTACACCCCTCACTAAATTGTACTTTTAGGGTATGTTACTTTCCCTTCACGGTAAAATGCTAGTCTACTCTGATTTAAAAAAAAATAAATAGCAAAATTGAAGAAGTCGTATTAGGAATTTTTTTATCAAAAAATCTTGTTATTAAAACTTGTTCAGAATCGTTAAAATAAGCTAAATCCGAAATTTCATTAAAAACAAAAAATTTTGAAATCTGTCTCAAAAAATTTCTGCCAAGAAAATTTGTGTAATAAACTTACAAGTTTGTCATGATTTTTTACTTTATTCTTTTAATTTAATACTATAACAAAAACTATGATTAATTACTTAAATAACAGTATTTTCAACTAAATCACAATTAGCGCGTATACAAGGTGGGCAAATTTTGATGTTCTAACCGTAACCAAACCCCTCCCTCTCAGTCCAGATAAGTTCTTCGAGTTTTGGAGTGGTTAGAGGGAACCAAGCGAAAATATGTGTCCCCAAAGAAAGGAATTGGCGTTTATGTGTGACTTGCAGATTCAGAATTATTATTACTCTGAATAAAACATTGTAATATATCAAACTTTATTCGCCTACTACGCAAAAAGGAACATCTGACCTTGAAAATTATGAATTTTTCAAAATTATTATTATTTTATTGCACAACTTGAGTATATATAACATGTATGGTCAATTATTATTTTCATACAGATTTTTCTTTTTTTTTCTTTTTCTTTCTTGAGCGTGCAACCAAACGCTCAAGAAAGAAAAAGAAAAAAAAAGAAAAATCTGTATGAAAATAATAATTGACCATACATGTTATATATTGTTGAAAAGGGAATAAAATTCTCTTTTTACTTAAGCCACAGCCAACTATGAGTTCCATATAAAAACTTTACGTCACAACTCGAAATTGGAGAACTTTTTCAAAAAACCAACAACGCCACTGCATTCTTATCAAAAAAGTGCCTGAAAAACGTGGACATTATTTCCTTCATTCTTCCAAATAAGCAAGATAAAGGCAAAAAACGAAAATTGAAAAAATCGAATTTTTGCCCATAACTCGAAAACAAAAGACGATAGCCAACTTTGGTTTTCACCAATGAATTTTTCTCCAAAAAAGAGATCGATAATAGTAGGGTAATTTTTCTGTATCTCTTATGGTTATCGAAATTCCCTATTAAAACATCGAAATTTGCCCATCCTGTACATTTGGAAATTTTTTTGTTTTTAATGAAATTTAGGATTTAGCTTATTTGAACGATTCTGAACAACTTTTATTAAGAAGATTTTTTGAAAAATCCCTAATACGACTTCTTCAATATTGCTGTTTAATTTAAATCGTAATAGACTAGCATTTTACCGTGAACGGAAAGTAACATAAAGATATTGCGTCGGATTTTTTGGAGTGATCGGGCACGAAGGCGGAAAAGAAGAAAAAATGAGGAACTACAAGAACTTTACAAATACCCGAACATTATAGGAGTAATGATCAACAAAATAGCTAATTTAAAATATTATTTAAAAAATGCGCTTTAAAAGAAATAAAAAATTTGATATTTTTACACAAAGTTTTCCTTTATGTATTTGTTTGTAATGTTTTTCGACTTACATCCAATTTATTTTTTAATTTTCAACCCTTTAAATTTTCTTCTTGTACGCGGATAAATTTCCAGTTCAAAAAAAAAAAAAAATACCAACCGTCGTCCATGATAGCGGTCGTTATGTTCTTTCCGGTGACACCTTGCGCCCAAGCGGCCTCCACATTCAGATCCAGTTTCGCCTTTCCACCGTTTTGTCCCGTATTTTTCAAATACCACTGGAACGTAAAATAAGGATCCGTGGGGTCCCTGTGCGGTCGGATATTCTTAACGAGGTTCTCGACTCGCAGCGGTTTATATCCGCGTTTAACCCGGAGGAAACCGGGCTGCTGTATCGCCGTATGTATCTGAAATGTTATGTGCTGCATTTTATGTTTGTGGAAAATTCCAGGCAAAAACCGTGTAATTTTAAATTTTACATAAAATGTTTGGTTTTCACTTTTCAAATAAAATTTAGATTTTTATCAATGATTGAAAAAACAAAATGTAAAAAAAAATTGAAGCGAAGTTATTAAAATAAAATGACAAATTTCATTAGAATTAAAACAAATACAGACTACAAAAATAGCTTTTTTAAGTTTTGTATAAAAGTGCATATTATGAAGATGCAATTCTTTAGA
Organism: Lethrus apterus; assembly: GCA_018397195.1. Taxonomy (NCBI): domain Eukaryota; kingdom Metazoa; phylum Arthropoda; class Insecta; order Coleoptera; family Geotrupidae; genus Lethrus; species Lethrus apterus. The sequence goes on along the minus strand of JAFFZR010027990.1, from coordinate 813 downwards.
GCTAAAACATAAAAAATATTGTCATAAATTAATTCTGAACGAAACTGTTGCATATCGTGAAAATTTACTTTCTTGCAATGCAAGCAAAAATTTTTCGCTTTTAAAAAGCAGAAAAATACTTTCATGAAAAGCCGGATTACCAATTCTCCGAGAAAATTATGTGTGAGTAAAGAACGAATCGTTAAGAAAAGGTCACGTTGTAAATTTCCGACATCTGCAGACATTAATCTCAAACAACTGCCGGCTTTAAAATTTGATAATAAAGACAAGCGTTGACGTTATGGAAGCACGGAGCTTTCATACATTTCATAAAATGCAAACATCGAAATTGATCATCAGCATCAGCATTTACATGTTTGTAATTATAAACCCAATTATTTTTCGGTGATTTGCAAGGCTAATTTTCCCTAATTTGCTTTGCAGAAAAACAAAATGTATTTTCTCATTATAACATTTATAATGGCCAACTCACAATCCTCAATAATGAACGCCCCCGAACTAACGATAATTTTTGTGTAATTTATAATCAAACCAATTAAAAGTTACGATTTGAATTAATGCTTAATTCCAATTCCGTAGCAAATTTCCAATTTCGTCCAATCGAGTTATTACTCTCGAGCTAATTTCACATCGCAATTATGGATTTACGAACCGACGTGCAAACTTTGCCACACGGAATGTTATAACGGCTTCTATGCAAATTCTCAAGCGAATCGTCTCGCCGCAAACTACAAATTTTTAATGTTTTGCGATTTACTAACGTTTTTCACAATTTATGCAAAATTAAACCTTTCAATCAAATGATAACATTTT
>JAFFZR010027989.1:0-15894 GCA_018397195.1 Lethrus apterus | reverse complement strand
GTGTGTGTGTGTGTGTGTGTGTGTGTGTGTGTGTGTGTGTGTGTGTGTGTGTGTGTGTGTGTGTGTGTGTGTGTGTGTGTGTGTGTGTGTATTTAATAAATTAAAATAATTTAATATGTAATTTAAATAGGAAGTAATATTATGGAATTAATTCCAATATTGAATAAATATTTATTCAATTCATCTACAACATAACATAAATTAACAAATAAATTGCCAATTTAATTTATTTCGTATAAAGTTTAATTTAACTTCACATGTTTTCGTTATAGCTACATTTTATAAATAAATGTATTGTTTGCAAAACCTTTTATCTATATTATCACAGGCAGACCACAAGAAATTTTAAAAAAATATTTCATGGCAACATTATTGAGAAAATGAATGTCTTTATTTTAAAATTTTTCTCTTCGATTTTTTAATTTTTTATCTTTCATCTTATAGTCTTAGTTTAAAATCATATATATTTGCCACCATATTTGTCCCATTATAAGAACACATTTTATTATCATTACTAGTAAGAAAAAAACAGGAAGGCATACCAAACATACCACAGATACAAACTTCCTAAACGGTAATCATATAACAGGCTATTGATTTTTATTGACTTTTGAAGGCTGCGGTTAACAAAAAAGGAGGTAAAATTGCTTGTTTAAAACTCCACATTAATATTTTACATCTTACGGAGAATAACACGGGACCTAATAGAAAATATAAAATGTACAAAACGCAATAATTATGGGCTTTACTGATGTATCCATCTGCTATAGGTAACATTTATAAAATTAGCCAAGAATAATAATAATATAAGAAGTACTTAACGAAAATATTGCAAAGGGTCATGATAAAGAGTGGTCGTTGCTCCTTCGAAAACAGTAGATATTACATTACTCAATACCTTGGTCTACGCTGAGCGATAAATTCTGCAGTTTCAATATTTTTGTTACTATGAAATATTTCATCAATAATTCATTTACGGCTAAAATGCATGCGAGGTTTATTATCATGTCAATTTGACAAAAAATAAAATCAATAAAACTAAATCTGAATTATTAATTTGTATTTAACAAGTTTTACCAGTTAGTAAAACTCATATTATGGAAAATATGTTTTTCAACTTTCGATTCGATTCGCTTAGATATTGAATAATAATGAAAATAATGGATGTACAAATTCATAAAAATGTACATCTGGATATAAATAATAAAAACATATTTGCATAATATGAGTTTTACCAGGTAGTAAAACTCATATTATGCAAAATATGTTTTTCAACTTTCGATTCGATTCGCTTAGATATTAAATAATAATGAAAATAATGGATGTACAAATTCATAAAAATGTACATCTGGATATAAATAATAAAAACAAAAAATCAAAGTTTTCATCCTTTAATTTGCGTCTACTATAAGTCACTAGGTTTAATTGCGGACATGGAGACAATGGAATTTTGACAAAGAGATAAAGTTTATAATGTTTATAACTTTGAGTTGACTTTTCGCTCTGAATAGGTTTTCCACATTTCTCTGATCTTTGAAGCAAAAGTTGAAATAGGTTCCTAACAAATGTGAATCGGTCGTTGCCGCAACTCGAAGATCACACTCTGTAAATGGGCTCAACCTATTGAAGTGGCATATCAAACGGGTTGAGGTGGCATAAAAAAGCGGTAGAATAAAATAATAATAAATTAAGTAAATAAAAAAAAATTATAACAATATAAACAGCGTAACACTTTAACATACAATACGCATAAAATTTATTGAAGGAAAACCACAACATATATTGAAAAAAAAAATACTTTTCACATAAACAAAAGAAAATAAACGATTAATATCAAATAAATTGTATTTTATTTATGTACATAAATATACATGTTTTATGTCCTTCATCGTCGTCCTTGATTGAATATAGTGTAAATTTAGCGCCGGCAGTTAGTAAACATTATGAAATCGGTTCTACTTGTTATATTAAATGCATCTGGAAAGTGATGTGTGTGGTGCGTACGCACCGCGAGGTGTGAAACTTGCATTACTCAGAACTACATTGCCAGCATATTTATATCCTAATTAACATGCGGCTACGCCTAACAAATGCTTTGTTATGTGCCAAAAATCTAATCGTATGAGATTTATATGTAAAAGTGTCATTGTTATGTTTTGAAAATATGTCTGCAATTTAAAATTGGATATGTTATAGATGGATGATATTAAAGTTCTAGGACTAACAAACTAGCATCATATGAAGCAACGAACGGAATGATTTTTATTTGACTCTGATATACACAGCAAAGATAAGAAATACACTGGCTTGCAAGTTTTCACCATGTTTGACATTAGATTTTAAGCTTCGACTCAATTTATAGGAAATGTTTAATTTTATTTTTAATTTGGTACAGCACTTTTGAAATTTATTTCATTTTCATATTTTTATAAAAAGACAATTATTATCAGTTATAATTTACAAAATTTAAGCCACAAAACACAATAAACTTTTCATTGTTAATGATATCAAATTGACTAAAGAAATCTATACTTCAGGAAAAATTTCAAAATGTAAAAGGGTTCATGTTTTCCACTAGGCTACATTGACATAATAAGTATAATCACATGATTTTTTTAATAGCAACATTACAACAATGCAATTACAAAATTTTTAAAAAAATGTAATAAAAATTTAAGCTCGGGGGCAGGAAATTAATCGTATATTCGATTAAAGACAGCCCCCAAGTAAATTTGGAATGTGAAGGTAAAGGTCACGAACGAATGCTGCAAAGAAACCTCAAAATAACGCAGAAGCTTTAAGATGTCTAAGAACATAGTAATTAATGAGACAGTGAGGGAAAGAAATGACATAGAGACGAGGAATATGAAATTATTATAAAGGAATTTGTTCAAGTAAATACAGCAAGGATGATAATTATAAAATGCATAAAAATTGAAAAAAAATATACAAATGATTAAAATTATTGGGAATGAATTAGTAATACTGAAAAAGTTAATAAAGTAATAGAACACAATGGAAATATGAAATGCTAAAAAAATTTGTATTACATACAGAATTTAGAAACTGAGGACAACAATAAAGATCCTCGCGACTGAAAAGGATACAAATAAAATTACCGAGCTTTTTACTGATTTCAATGAACTAACCTTTTGACACAGTATAAAATGATTAATATTTACTCGCTATATAGAATAAAACTATATTTTTAATAAACTCACCATTCCTATTTTCGCTATCCGCTGGTTTCATTTGGATAGGGTGGTGCATCTGCAAAAGAAAACAAAGATAAAATGAGTAAACATATTGAACTCGTGGAATTGATCTAATGGATGGTACACAAAGGCGTGTCAATAAATAAAAGCAGGGCAGAGTTCATCGATATCCGCCCGATTTATTACGACAAGAAGAAGAATTATTTTGACGAGCAGGCTGTCAACTGTATTATACTAGACAAGTAAGAATTGGTAAAATTGTAAAATAATTAAAAGTATTAATATAAATAAATAAATAGTGTAACTAATTTTATCTATTAAGATAAAAACCGTAAATAAAGTAAAATTTTACATTGTTTGCCAACCCATCGACATTTATACAGAGCGGTGCACGAAAAACGGACAGAGCTGTAGTATCGTTATTAGTCATTCGACTTTCAAAATTCTAAAACCGCATTGAATTGTTCGAAGCCCGCTATAACCTGGCAGTAAATAATATGTTTTATTTTGAAGTGCCCCTGAGCAACGATTGTCAACTTTTTTTTTGTGGCTTTTTTTCTGAACACAAGCGATATAATAAAATCATATTTTGCTTGAATCCTAACGGTAAAAATCAACTAAAATGTGTGAAATGCAAATAAGTAAGCCATGAAGCAAGGTATGCTCGCCCTTACAGATGAACAAAGGGGATATCTGAAAGATATTGTGTATTTAACATCACCTGAAAATGTAGAAGACTTGAGGCGTCGAATCGTCCAGGCGTGCCGTGAAATTCCTCGAATATTTATAAATAATGCAACTTCGAGCATATCTAAGAGATATGAGCTATGTATTGAACAAAATGGCGATCAATTTGAACAACTGTTATAGAATTAATAAATTGATTTATTATTATGAGTTTTTTTTTGAAAATTAAAAAAAATCTACTAATTGTTGATGTGTCATTATTTGTTGCTTCCTACAATGTTAACGTTCGTGGAAAGCAAAGGACACTTGGCATTTGTTGTTCATCTGTAACGGGTAGGTACCTCGTTTCATGGCTTACTTAATTGTATTTAACTATAATCACATTTTAATTGATTTTTACCGCTAGGGTTCAGGCAAAATATGATTAAATTATATCGCTTGTGTTCAGAAAAAAAAGTCGAAATCGAAAACAAACAAAAAAATTTGTTGCCATTAAAAAAAAAAAAAGTTGACAATCGTTGCTCAGGGGCACTTCAAAATAAAATATATTATTTATTGCCAAGTTATAGCGGGCTTTGAACAATTCAATGCGGTTTTTAAATTTTGAAAATCGGATGACTAATAACGATACTACAGCTCTGTCCGTTTTTCGTGCACCGCTCTGTATATCTTTTTTAATAACATATAATTTGGCTTTTTCTGACTGAGAAAAAAGCCTTCAAGGAGGTTATGAAGTCTTGTTGTCATATTATATAACTTTTTTTTTCATTCATTTTTCATTCATCATCAGAAATATCATGTAATTGCTTTTATACTGAATCGAATTATAAAATTTTTCGAGGCAAGGTGTTCCTTCGGATTTTTGTTCAAAACTGCAAATATAATTTGTAATGTGCGTTAAGCGAAATATGTTCGAAAAGAATGAGGTCGTGTTCAAGATGAAACTTACATGTCAAAATTTCTGTCTCTACCGACAACGTTTCAAAATTGATAACTTTTTTGGGCCAATCGCTAACAAACAATCAACGTGAAGTATTATTCAAAACTCCTGACCGAAAATCTGAATCCAGAAATCGGTTCTAAAGGAAGAAAATTGCTTTGATTCCTTTAGGCCGGGCGTCCACTGCATGCGTTTTCGTACGAATTATTTTCGTCAGAATTCGACGAATACTCCAATGCAAGTAAAACATATCAAACGTCGTACACTGCATACGAAATCGTTTGTACGTTTTCGTCGATACGTTTGATATGTTTTTCATGCATTTCAGTTTGTTAAAATTCTGACGAAAATAATTCGTACGAAAACGCATTCAGTGGACGCTCGGCCTTAAGGTAACTTCCTTATTATGAAATTTTAACCAAGGGAAACTTTACGAAAAATGCAGTAGAATATGCGTCCTGATCGGACGTCCTCTAATTATCATTTGTATGAATTAATAAAGGAGGTTTTGGGAGGCAAGGGTTGTAAATAATGGTATTCATAACAATATGTATAATGTTATTATTGCAACTGTGAAGTTTTGAAAGAGGAATTAAAACGTTTCCAAAGGGCTGCCACAAATATACCGTAGTGAACGGAAGCTATAGGGTAGCTATAGTGAAAAGCAGTGTGTGAAACTTTTCTATCGGGTGTGAATTTTTTTTTTAAGAAAAAAAATATTTGAACGTGTTTCGTATAATTATTCTACTTTCAAAGTAATCAAGACCTTGAACAAATGACACATGATGTATATTTACTAATCTACGACAGTAATGTACTTGAAGCCTCTCCTGTTTTAGTTTATTAATGCATGTGATTTTTGAAAATAAATTGGGTACATATTTTAATAAAAATTTTAATTTAATGTGAGGAGATAATACGAAAGTCTTGAGAAGATAGGACTAAGTTCTAAATTAAAACTACTATATTGTGTAAATCTAAACTGCAAGGCAACTTGTTGCATTTATCATTGCTGAAGAGCCATGTGTGACCGCGTAATTCTTATAACAAACTTTTAATTAAAAATAACGTTTTGGTTCTTCAAGCTAATTTCTCATTCAATGCTAGTAGTCGCTGTAATATTTTTATCTCTGTTTTTAGAAATAATCGTGAAGCACAATCAACCTCAATTTATTGTTTTGAAGTAATAACGTTTAGAGACAAATATAAATAAAATTACACTAAAATTATGTATAAAGATACGATGTAATAAAAACAATGAAATTTTTCATTAAAACCAATTCAAAAGTAAGTTCGATTTAACCTGAGCTAATAGCGGCATAATTTTTGTTATAGTAAACATATTCAACCAAGAATTTGACACTAATAAAGTTATAGTAAACGTCCTGTAAAACAATCATGTTATAAAAAGCATACGTTTCCGAAATTACAGAAAATTATATACACCACAATTCCCTTTAATTAAACATATCGCAATATTATTATTATATTTTTGATGTTTTTTATTTATTTTATTTATGTCGATAGTAGTAATTTCATACAAATGATAATTGTGAACTTTCAATTTCGTGTTGTATTTTTTTTTTCAAAAAAAGGACACCCAATTAAACACCCTTCCAATTTAATTGACTGAGATATTCAAGAGATGAAACTAAAATTATTTAGAAAAAATTACTAATTTAACGGAAAATGTAGTTATTGTATTGTAATGGACAATCAAATATGCTGTAACATTAAAATAAAATCACCACCTCTTCAAGAAAGATTGGTTGAATAATAACATCAAATTTAATGAAACTGTACAAATGGAATGGCAAAAATAGATTCCTAACATGTTATTAAAGAAGAACAAAACAAGTGTGCAACTTGAATTATACAGTTTTTATATTTTTATAGAAAAGATATATTATTTAAATATGTATACAGCGTGTTCACGGGAACATTCTACAATAGCTAACTTTTTTATTTAAAGAGAAACACACTTGGTTAGATAAAGTTTAAGTAGCTTGCAATGCGCATTTCGCACAATAAATTATAAAACAGAAAAACATCGCGTTGCTATAATACAAGCATAACGATTAATTTTTTAAATTCAACACCCTGTATATTAGGACGCAATTATGTCTTACACAACAAGGCAAATTTCTTACTCTATCGACTACTCCGAGCAGAAAGTGTAATACAAGCGAACGTGCCTATTAATTTGATGTGAGAAATTACTTGTAATCAATTATATGTGAATGAACATTACATGCATGATTTATGTATGCATAAATATAATAAATAAATATAATTTCAATGCTGGACACTCGAAAACAAGTTACGTTAATAAATCAAATAAAATTTATAAACAATCAAAAACAGCAAAATAATTACAATTTTGTTACGAGAAAATGTCTATGAAACAAGTACTTAATGATTTGTCAATCCAGAAATTTTAAAGGTAACGTAGAGAACGTCCGTAGCTACTCATACCTAATACTCCACACACATACCCCAGTGTAATTCCATTTATATGTCGTAAAATGGAAATTTTAGTTTTGGGTTATAATTGATTTAGTTTTATGCGCATGCATCTATGTATCTATCAGAATGTGGAGGTCATATTGTTACGATTTCGTAAGAACACTTTTCTTACGTAAGAGCATGAGTGCTTGACTTTTGCCGGAAAGATTTTTATTTTCTATGAGCAATGGTTGCTTGGCAATTAAACGAGACCAATTCGACGAAAAGAGTCTTTCCAAAAGAGTTTCTTTTCCAAAGAAATTGGTCGAGTTTAATTGCCTTTAGCAATCATTGCGAATAAAAAAATCAAAATCTTGCCAGACAAAAGTTGAGCACGAATGCTCTTTGGTTGGAGAATTATCCGAATGAATTATAACACTGACATTTGTCAAAATGACATTTAATGTATTTTTAAAGTTGTCATGGCAAAACTATGACGTAGCGGCAAGAAGAGCACCATGAATCTTTTCACTATAAGATTGTTCTAATTGGTGCATGGGATCTTAGTTTTAAAATATCATCATGAGGATAATTCTCATTACAAGAAGTTAAAAGTCAATATATCGAGTATTTGAGATGAGCTTTTATCAATTGCAATTGTTTTAAACTTACATTACGAATTATCAAACGGAAATTGTATTGTTTATGTTTGTATAAATGTTTTGAGTTTGAGGTGAATTAATAAATCACGATGAAATTTGTCATAAACATTCGGTTTTTGTGTAAATACTTTGTCTTTAAGTTGCCAAATTTGAAATGAACAGGCTAAATAAAATATTTTGATACATTTTTGTATGTATTTAACAAGAATAAATGACAAGTTTTAGTGCGAATGATGTACTTAATAAAAATTAAAAATTAGCAACCGTCACACACACACAAATGTTATTCAGATATTTAAATTACCTGATGCTGTTTTTAGAAACTAGGGTTCCTTTTTAATGACACCTACTTTTTTATTATCTTGTAGCTGACGTCCGCGTCGCCCAGTTACCGCATTTGAAAACGGATATAGTAACAATTCAGGCGATGTTATAGCTTCATTTTTTTGTTAACTATTACCTAATTTTGAACCAATGAGAGACTGATTTGTTAAACTTCTTTTGAAAACGCAGTACAAATCAGTAACACGCTTCGACGTATCGATGTTTCGATATTTTTATTTATTATTTATTTATCCTGTTAAGAAAATGTTGTCCATCTCATTTTTTTTTTTAAACATCACCTTCAGCAATTTTATTGTTATTATCAAATATTCTCTTGAAAATTCTACATGTTTTATTGAGAATAATTAATTCTATGAGAATTTCTATACCTTACATTTGTTTAAAAAGAAGAAAAATAAAGCTCTTGTCTCAATTATTCGTCTCGGCGAAGAATCCCACCCTGACAATTTATGCTTTGGTATGCGAATTTTCTTCATTGTTTGATCTATTAAAATTACGCACCCATCTCGCAATCCGTTCAGGGACCTTTTGCAGTAATGAACGCGTTACAAGTAATTTATAAACTTTATTAAAATCTAAGTGCTCTCGCTAGTGAGTGGTTTAAAAAAAATTGGACCACAATTTGTATGGAATTTAGTAGTGCAACAAGAAACAAAAAACTTGCATAGAAAATCTATAAAATAATATCCGTATTTCGATGATAAAACTTTCTTAATATGTATTTAATATGTTGCTTCCAGGTACAACTATTTCTCATTATTTAATGCGATATTTTACTGACAAATTGCAATCCACTGATTCTTCGTGTCTTATCACTTGAGGCTATATCTAAACAATACGGTAGGTAATCAATTTACGAATATTTATATCCCAGCATTTTATTTCTTTATAAAGCACATTTTAACGCAGATTTATTTCTGATGCTGATGAAATCAGCAACTTCCAGTACTTTATACTTCAAAATATTGCAGTAGGTATGTAAATTGTGAAACTGTAAAACTACCTGTATATCCATACTATCTACAGTAGGTATATATTACACGTTCTATTTACTTCTAATTTACTTCCTCTATATATTTACAACCCTCTCCCCTTATTGGGCTCTTATATACCAATTAATTATTTCTACAGCGTTTACTTTTATTGTTTCATTTTGTATATACTCTTCGCTTACAAAATTAACAATTTTCCACCATTACAACCTAATTTCCAATTCTATAAAACCAGTCTCGTCTAATTGAAAAGTTAGCTGTTTAGGGCGTTTAACCGCTACAATTTCATTATCAAGTTAGCAGTAACTAAGTAGTTTAACAACATTTATATACATTACCGTATCGATCTATTGACGTTTAATGAATTTAATTTGTATGCTTGACGCCAACAATTATTTAGGCCACGAGCAAAACTTTCGTATAGCGATGAAATACTTTTAACGTTCGTACAACACCATAATATTTACAAGTCCATTACCATCATTTGTGGTTACAACCAGGTATAATTGCGACGTTGCGTCGCGTATGCTATAGGACGGGTTATTCAGCGCGCGCTTATTTATACAGTGTGTCCATGGATTTGGTGCACAAGTGGAATTTTTTTTTTATTCTTTATTTTATGTAAAAAAGTTATACTGTATAAAAGTTTTTGCTTGCCTTAAAACCATTATAAATCATATTTAAATGCAGCGATTATCTTAATCGCATTGCATTGCCTTGAAATGTTATTGACATTTAATTAATAAGTGAGATTGATGTAAGAACATTTAGGAACGTTTACAGAGAATTTAACTTTTCGACTTTATATCTAAATTCTCTGTAAACGTTTCTAAATGTTCTTATATCAATCTCACTTATTAATTAAATGTCCACAGCATTTCATGGCAATGCGATTATCAACAATAATATGAACTTACATAAATTTCTTTCAACATTTATATGCATATAGAAGATAATCACTGCATTTCAATATGATTTATAATGGTTTTAAGGCAAGCAAAAACTTGTATACAGTAACTTTTTTTACATAAAATGAAGAATAAAAAATGTTTCCCCTTGTGAACCAAATCCGTGGACATGTATAAGGTGATCGATTTAATTGGACTAATACTGTAAAATTTGTATAACGTTTAATCATGATTCTTTGAGGAAATTAAAAATGGTTTTTTGTTAATTTTATATGTTCCCAATTCTCACTTAAAATTATAAAACTAGAAAACGCAAAAGAAACACATTTTTAATGATATAATTGTTTGAATTAATAAGAAAAGTGGATGTAAGTATAATAAACTGTGCTATGTGCACAGTTGATTAATTAGCACATAAAATGCGCTGGTAAACAAATAGTTTTGAACTTGGTTTACAATTAATGCTTTTACAGTTAAAGGAAATAATTATATTGATAATTTTGCAGGACGTAAGGATATTATATCAGCGGAAAAAATGTCAAGGAAAAACATCGTTAAAGTGAATGTTTAATCAGAAATCAGGTAGTGGTGAGAAAAAAACATAGACAACACCAAATTCCAGCCGCCACGCCGTTGGTGAAATCAATCACACAATTCTGTCAAAAGAAATATTTTTGCGGTTATGTTTTTATTCGCCGTACGTTTAGTATAAAGCACTGGATATGTTAGGCGAAATTGAGTAACGAGAAATTACTATTCACTTACACAAAGAAAATGTCAAAATATGAAATACTGTGAAAAGGAACTTTACACCGATTCAATTGTATGAAAAAGATATTAAAAACACAAGCACACATTTTGTGTGTGTGTGTGTGTATGGTGCTGTCCTGAACGCCTCATAAGCTCATCGCTTGTCATGATTTGCGGGGGCACCATTTAAGTGTGTTTTGTGTGTGTAAAGTGTTCCATGGCTTTGTTACTATCATCTCCTCGCCGTAAGACATGTAGCACTGTTAATTATGCCAACAGCGCAAGCTGGCTCGGGAGAGTACCGCACACACCAGGAGAAAGATTCCTATCCAGGCGCGACTCGAACCCTCGACTCTCACGCTGAGAGTCCGGCCTTCTTACCACTACGCCACCGAGCTGTTCTGCATACATAATAATTTCGAGAAATAGTACACAGAAACAAAAATAACAAGATAGAAGAACAGACAAAATATTAATGAAATTAAAGAGCCAAGTGTTGTGCTATCGAATTAACGATCCATGTAAACGAAGCTTATAATAGAAATATTAGTTCCGATACAATTCGCAAAGTAAGAACATTGAACTCGAATAATTACAATCATATAATACAAATAGCAACCAAATAATTATAGTCCAGTTAATCTATCAAAAAATAAGCCAAAATCTACATAAAATAACGTAAGTTGGGTGATAGTATAATTTGTTATAGGGATGTATTCTGAGCATAATGCCGGATTTGAGGAGTTCCTAGAGTGTCAGTGGCGCCGCTATCGCAAGTAACGCGTTTAATTCGATATCTCCAGAACGAATCATTTTACACAAAATCCTTTTCTCTTATAAATTTTATTCGGAACATTTTTTTCCAATACCAATACTTGTCGAGTTATTTCGTTAGAAATTCACAAACTTCCTTATTTTCGTCTGTTTTTTGCCTTTACCTCCCTTACCGTTCACTTTAATCGAATTTTACTTATTATAAAACTTATCATTTAATTATCTATCTTTTGTTTAAAACTTTTTTCTCTACTAACAATACTTTGGTAGTTATTGCTTAGTTTATCGATCGAACTCCGCGCTATCGTCGTTACGCGTTTTCACGGACGCGCTATTACAAATGTTAGTGCTGCTTAGTCCAGTAAGTATGAGAATCAAGCCAGGCGCTGAGTGTGTTCTCGGCATAATGCTCAGAATACCTACACCCCTCTAGCAAATTACGTTATCGCATGTAGATTGATTCACCTACTGACTGGACTAAGCAGCACTTACATTTGTAATAGCGCGTCCGTGAAAACGCGTAACGACGATAGCGCGAAGTTCGATCGATAAACTAAGCAATAACTACCAAAGTATTGTTAGTAGAGAAAAAAGTTTTAAACAAAAGATGTAGATAATTAAATGGTCTCTAAGTACGAAATAACTGGACAAGTATTGGTTCGTTCTCGGGATATCGAATTAAACGCGTTACTCGCGATAGCGGCGCCTCTGACACTCGAGGAACACCTCAAATCCAGCATTATGCTCAGAATACACCCCTCTAACAAATCATACTATCAGCCAACTTACGTTATTTTATGTAGAATGATTCACCTATTTACTGGACTATTAATAAAAAACTGAGTTTTTCTAATACACGTTGCTGGGAAATGTCAAACACGAAATTAAAATTTAAGCAAAAAGTTAAAAACTTACGTCAGAATCCAGAAAATTATTCGTAGCAGCCCTGACTATGTTTTTATTTAAACAATTGCATATAATGAGCTTCAATAAACTTTATTTCCATAATGCATAAATTGTTTTACTGGTCTGATTCTTTTGTGCGAGTAAACGTCGTGTAGTAAATTACATACCTCAGAAAATATCGTTAAAAGTATCTTAGCGCAGATCGAGTTTTATCTTTATTTAAAGGCCGGTTGTACTAACCCTCACTTAATTTTAAACTGAGTTTAATATCCATACAAATTCGCTGCCACAATAATGAAAAATATAATTTTAAGCTTAACTTAAACGATGTTTGAAAATTCCTTTTAAAGTAAAAAATTGGGAAACGATCAGGTTTAGCTTAATCGCTATGAATAATATAGAGTAGTAAAAAATATAAAATGCTGAAATTAAGAAAATGTTGTCAAAAACATAGCTATTATGTTACTTTAAATAATAAACAATATCCGCCGTTAGTTTTTGATATTCATTATACAGTATGGAAGGCAACGTATGGTTTAAGATATGATAAATGAAGACCAACGTTAGCAGACATGTAATTTGGCATATGTGTATGAAGTAACTTGTAACTTGTAACTTGTAACTTGTAACTTGTCGATATGTGTAATGTCTACATGCTAGTAGTAACATAAAAAATGTTTCAAAGAATGGAAAAACCGTTGTGTGGGGGTACTTTGAAGGCGACAAAGTAAATTTTGATGATTAAATGAAAATTGTGTGTTTTATTTAAGGTAGGTCTTCAATAAAACACACAATTTTCATTTAATCATCGAAATTTACTTTGTCGCCTTCAAAGTACCCTCTCCAGATGCAATACACACAACGTTTTTTCCATTCTTTGAAACATTTCAGCGTTTCACTTAAAATACGGATAATTGATTTAGAAATATTAAATTGGGTTACAAATTTCATTATTTCGAAAATATTTTTCTCTCACATTCGTATCACGCTTGCGATTGGAAGTAACTTGTTCTGTTACAGGCATGTTTAAAAAACGGTTAAACGCAGCATTAATTAAGACAAAACCACTGTTTAATAGTAATAACTATAATTAATAGAAATCTATGAATTGCAGAGCTAAAACTTCTACAAATCTATACAATCCAGACCTTATAAAATCTAAGAAATTGTTCTTTTTCAGTGTATATAAGAAAACATGACAATAATTTAAAAATATTTATTGGATTCAGTAACTTTTTTTTAGTAAAACGATATTAATTAATTATTTTATGCAATTGGGTTTAATAGCAAACCAAGAATAATCAATATTGTTTATATTTAATTTAGTTGATCTCGTACATCCTAGAAATGGCTACGAATATGAAAACAATAAATTATATGACGTACGAAACACAAAAACAAATCCGATTTTACCGGAGACGAACAATTTTATTCCAACACGAAGATAAATGTTAGGTTCGATAAGGATAAGTCGTTCTTGTAAAAATCACTTGTTTACAGTTTTTCGTCCATAAATCAAGTAGCTCGTTTTCAATTTTCTGGTTCGCTGTATTTTCTGCCTTTGAATCGGTTCGCTTTTCTTTAATTCGGAGAATTACGCCAACTTAATTTAATTTAACGAGAGTTAAATAAAATCTTAATTTACAGAAGCACATATATCTGAAAAATATCATATTTTGATGTGCTCTTCATATTTTTCTTTGTATTAGGACTTTTAAATACCTACTAGTGTAAAAATATAACGAAGTATATTCAGTGTTATAGAGATATTATACTTTCCACTTTAGCGATACACTATTGACGATTACAGCAATCGACAATTTATGTTTGTTGAGTTTTTATGCCAATTCGCGCACACGTGTAACATTTATTGAACCAACAGTGTGTTGCGTTTTGTTTATATTTTCACTCGTCATTCCACCGCTGCGTGTAAAATTGAATGCATACAATTGAATTATACAGTTTCATGAATATGTTCGAATGATTAAAGTTTACGAATACAGAAATTCATGCAGGAAACAAATATGAAAGGGTTAAAACAGTCCCACCCACAATTTTTAATCATGCACAGCGAGCAATTTAATTTGAAAAAAATTCGAAATTTTTGTCCATAGATTAGACACAATAACTATGTTTACCTAAAACAATATTCGGTAAATTCAAAAACCAGAGGTGCTTCTCTCACCTTCAATGGAAATTATATCGTTCAAGTCTTTGGGTATTTAATCAAATAAAATAATTGCTGTAAATTTTTAGCATTTTTCTGAAAACATTTATGAATGCTAAACAGAGACAATCACGAATGTTAAGTTATAAATGTTATAAATTTCGTGACCTGTTTTATGATAATATAACCGTGATTGTGCCATTATCCTTAAGAAAATTTGAAGTCTCAAACAATTTAGCCTCATACACAGGATTAAAATAATATCATCACAATTTACATCACATTTAAAAGGAGATTAGTTGAATATTTAAAAATGTATCTGAATAACTTATAGCTTAATTTGTATAATATTGCCTTTTCGAAAAAAACTGATTTTGAATATTTTCTCCAACGTTTCTATAAATGTTGTTGAATTGCAATAAATTTTTGCAATTGCAAATTTATTTTCACTTCTCTGGATTTTAGCTGCAGTCATCAAATTTACATAATCGTACATTTGTTTTTTTTTTATTAACATCATTTTTTCAATATTAGCGGCATATTAAACGTAGATTCCGATTGCAAAAACCTAATTATTAAATTATTAATCATTAATAAGTTAGCCTGACAATATTAAATTAAAACTACAAATAAAAAAAAATAGTAAATTACTTTTAGGCCCGTATTAAACGTCAGTTAACTATACTAAGTGACATAGAAAAAAGAACACCCTGTAATAATTATTTTATTTGAACAATTTTTACTATACAAGTATGTTCGAGTTCGACTAATAAATTATCAAAATTTGATAAAAATTAAACTGATAACTTCTTCAAAAAAATTAATAATGTGTTGCGCCACCATAATGTCTTATACACTCATTAACACGTCTGGGCATACTTCTAATAAGGTGATCGATTTCCTCCTGAGGTATATCATCCAATGCTATCTGTAACTCGTGCTGCAGAGCCGCTAGAGTTTGTGGAGGGTGGGGTAAATTGAGTAATCTTCTTCCCATAATATCCCAGACGTGCTCGATTGGTGAAAGATCGGGAGATCTGGGTGGCCAAGGCAACAAAGCAACTTGATAGTACTCAAAATGAGCCAAAGAAGCCCTAGCAACA
>JAFFZR010027988.1:0-15901 GCA_018397195.1 Lethrus apterus | reverse complement strand
AATGTGTTTTACACCGCTTAAATGACAACTCTACCTACAAATGCTACTTGATCGTAAATGTTTTTGAAGAAGTTAACACAAAAACCGCTAGAGTAATATAGCTTAAAAACTGATCGTTTTTTTATCTTATCATAAACAACCATATTCCCAAATGAATATTACAAAATATTCATTATTACAGTGTGTTCTTTTTTCTATGTCACTTAGTATATATCAGTACTTCCGCCATTTTCTATATCATAGGGACATATCTCAATATAAGTGAGGCATTGATGAGATTGGCTAGTTTTACTATTGCTTTACCTGGGACGTTCTTCAAAATTTCACCTGTGATCAAGTCAAATCCTGGATTAATATTAGTTTTAATTTCTTCTGATACTTCTTTAGGTGAAGTATGTCTAATACATACATCTTCTTGTGTTAATTCAACCCAATCATGGGATCATCTCCATCATTTGGTTGTAAAGTGTTCTGCAAATCTAGAAGCTTTTTGTAAGTTACTCCGAGCCCAGCTTTTGTTGACATTTCTGATTGGATGGTTCTGGCTAATAGGCCTTTTAATTTTTTTAGCGGTTTTCTAGAGAGAATAGTCTGTTTTGATGTTATTGTGTAACTCACTCAGATAGTCATCTATAGACTCATTTTTAGTGCGTTGTGTTTCTCTTTTTTGTGTATTGGCGCTCTAGTTTGTTGCCATTTTCGTCTTATCTTTCTTTATTCAGAAACCAGATTAGTTATTACCTTTTGTTCTGGATTTGATTTGTGTATTTTGTTCAAACGGACAATTTATTTTAATTGAATCGGTTTCTCTGCCGTGCGCCCCAATAATTAAGACGATGTGTGAAAAAACTGTAGTTTTCCTTTATTTTTCTATTGCGACTTCGACGCGACAGAATCGCAGTGCTGCACATCTGTCGCTTCGGCACGCCTTTCCCATTCCCTCGCAACGATTTTCCGATAGTTTTCGCTCTCTCCCGTGACTTTGGGCAGCGTGTTGGTCGTTGGAAAAACATGACGCATTCTCTCCGAAAAAAAAAACTGGTCTTTTTTAGCGGACGCCGAAGATTTTTCAGCGGATATCGGTTTGCAGAAATTTAGATTCGGCGACGTTGGTGTTTCCATTTTTTGTCCCTGGCATCGATAAAATATGCGACCGGTGTGGAAATGCTTGCCGCAGTGAATGAAACTTGATTTTCTTTATTGCCAACGATTCGGATTTCAAGCAAGCCTTCGGGAATGATTCTAACGTACGCTTCGACGTTGAACCTAATTTTAAAATGGATTCCATGTCATAGCGGGCACGGCTGAGACATCTCAAAACAACCTTTGTTTAATGAATCTTTGCTTAAGAGAGAGAGAGAAAACATTCGCATTAAGGCAATGTCTTTGTTCGAACTTCAGAACCGACGTACAGAGTCATTTAATATAAATTACCCACCCTTTATTATCGTTATTATCGCAAACACAAACCAAATTTTGATATAAAAGTTTTAACTCGACTTTTTAATATATCATCAAAAACACAGTGGCGTGCGGCGACCACGGGTACAAAATTTTTTTTAACGGAACCACCTTTATATTATTTAATTTTTGCAAACTTCATATTTTTCTGATTTCAAAAATATACCACATGATAACTCTATCTTTAATCCTTTTCGAGATATTATAATTTCAATGTCCTAATTATGCTAGTTACTTTTATTATGAAAAAGCTAAGTAATTATAATATTATATATAATAATTAATTAATAATTAAATAATAAGTCATAAAAGATGTTCCATGTGTCCACCATTATTCTCAATGCACGGTTGATATCACCTTCTTAAATTTTGAACTGCATTCGAAATGGTTTGATTATTTAAAATATTTAAATTATTGATTTCAAGCAGAATTCTTACTGTAATAATTTGAATACTCTGGTTATTATCACTATACAAAATTTCTTTCAAGAATCCCCACAGAAAAGAATCCAGCGCAGTCAAGTCAGGGCAATTAGGAGGCCATTATTCCATTATTCCATATCCGTACTGGGAATACATTATTTAAATGCTCCAGAACTTCTTGGACACTATGTGGAGTGCCCGTCCTGCATCCAGATCATGCCTTCAAGTTCAATCGCCGGAAAATTCTGTAGAAGAATATTTTCTACTTCTGAGATAATTCTTTCTCGATTTAATAAATTTAATTTAATATATAAAATTATAGGCCCAGAAAGTTTTTTGCGGAAAATGCCACACTAAACGTGCGTAGTTCTTCTTTAAACAATGTCCTTCTGTTGTTTACTTGTTCCCGGGACCTTCGACTTTGTTTATTTAAAAAAAACCGCAATGAAAAACGATCACTCATCAGTCTATAATGTTTTATTAAAATAATCCGTATCTTCATCCAAATTCTGGATCATCTGGCGGCAAAAATCCAGGCTTTGCCTTTTTTGATTTTCCGTTAGATGTTATACTAGTAATATTTTATAGGGTCTGTAATTGTTCTTTTTTGACGTTCGTTAAATTTTGGAATAACTTTTCCCTAATAGACCAGTGGCACTTGTCAAACTATTTTCCGAATTTTCTAAAAATAATACTATAAAGCAGGCATGTGCAACTTAATCCAGACTGCGGGCCGGAAAACAAATATCACATCAAATCGCGGGCATCATAATGACGTTTTAAATTAAATTCTTTCAATACAGATATATGTAGTTTCAAGACAAATTAAATAAAGGGTCAGGTTTAATAAGATTTGAAAATTGTTATGAGAGCCGGATAAAATCAAGTTGAGGGCCGGATCCGGCCCGCGGGCCGTACGTTGCCCATGCCTGCTATAAAGTCTGTTCACGGGAACATTCTACAATAGCTAACTTTTTATTTAAAGAAATACAAAATTAGTCAAATGGACAAAGTTCAAGTACCTTGCAATGCGCATTTTGCGCAATAAATTATATAACAAAAGAACATCGCGTTGCTAAGATACAAGCAAACGATAAATTTTTTAAATTGAACACCCTGTATATTTTTATTTTTTTAAGTTGTTCTGGTCACCTGCTATAATAATTATAAGAAAATTTTTCTCTAGGATCGCTAGTTAAGGAATTAAAAAATAAAGTAATAAAATAATAAAAATCAAAAAGCAAAAGAAATTGTTATCGATCCCTTTTCTTGCAACAAGTTGTTTTACAAATGCTTTTCATCCTTCGGAGTGCACCAATATGTCTTATGCATCTCAGATCAATAATAATAAAAGAAATGTTTATAAATTATTTATTTACCACTACATATTATAATTATAATAAAATTTGTAAAATTATTTTTTTCAAAGCTCTTTTAAGGCGGTTTAAATTATAGAAGGCAACCAGGGCAACTTAAAAATATAAAAATATAAAGGATCTTCAATTAAAAAAATTAATCGTTATGCTTGTATCTTAACAACGCGATGTTCTTTGTCCATTTAACCAAATTGGTATCTCTTTATATAAAAAAGTTGGCTATTGTAGAATGTTCGCGTGAACAGACTCTATATTTCAACAATGCGCTATTTACGAATAATATAGATGTGCTTACCTTCGAAATGTAGGAATACGTCTAGCTCGTCTTCCTCATTAGCTCACACATAACGCTTTTTTTCTAGTGAAACTGGAGGTATTAATTACCTTAGTATATATGTTTTTAAACGTGCTTGCTGATGGTGTTGGACGATTTGGATACAACATCATGTATTCTGTTTGTGCTGCATGTTTATTTTTATTATTTTTTACATAACAAGTAAATATTTGCACAAAGGCATATACGAACTAGAGTGTCAATGTGGGAAGAGCTACATCGGACAAACAGGACGAAACACTGAGTGCAGAATAAAGGAACACCGACGTGATGCTCAACTAAGACACACGGACAAGTCTGCTGTAGCTGAGCACCTAGAGACGGACACCACTAGATTGACTACGACAAAGTCAAAATACTGGCCAGAGCTCCTCACTACCAACAAATAATAGTGCGAGAATCATTAGAAATAATGAAGAAGAGCAATAACTTTAACCGAGAAGACGGATACGGACTCAGCAACACATGGAACCGCAACAGACACGGATCAGCGAAGCCACACAAACATGGGGTATATAAGGAGAAGCAGAAGACAACAATACCAGTCTTTAGAAATCTTCTGAAGAAGCTGACAACACGATTAGCGAAACGTTAAGTATAAACAGTAAACCACGGCAATACCTGAAATCACTCTATGATTAAGGAAATGTTTCTAAACAAATATAATATTTGTCATTTTCATAGACTACTTAGCTTTTTCATGATAAAAGTAACTAGCATAATTAGTACACTAAAATAATAACATCTCGAAAATGGTTAAAGATAAAGATAGAGTTGTCATGTGTTATATTTTTAAATTAAATAATATACAGAGACTCCATTAAAAAAAAAAATTGTACCCCGTGGTCTCCGCACGCCCCACTGTGTTTTTAATGATATATTAAAAAAGTCGAGTTACAGGTTTCTAACTTTTATATCAAAAAATTTTTTGTGTCTGCGATAATAAACGGTGGGTAATTTATAGTGAATGACCCTGTACACCCACCCGCCATATTGACACCAATTCTTTTACGTGGTATGAACACATTTTTTTTTTTTTTGGTTTTCTTTCTCAACCTTTTTTTAATATTATTTCTTAAAATCCAAGAACTTATCAGACATTCCTAATTAAGTGCTTGACATATTTATATTTTGTACCTTATTTTACACCTCAAGGATCAACTCACTTGTCTCATCGAACTTGAAGGAAAATCATGTAGAATAATAATTTTTTATTGTTACATAAATGACGTGGTTAAGAAATTCCAATCATTCCATTTATTTTATACAACAACGAGTACTATATTATAATAATTAAATTTGATTACCACAGACATTTTAAAAATACACAATCCCTAAATAAAACTACTTATGCCAATGACATGTCCACATGCAACGCTTTTAATCGGTCAACAACAGCCTGGTTGTATATATCGAACTGTAGATCTAAAGTTTCTCCATTGCTCTTCTCTAGATTTATAACTGCCGGTTGGCCAGATCCGTCGTAAGACTTCGATATATTGACCAATTCGTCCCACGTGTGGGGATCGTCCAGATTCAGAGTGATCTCTATCATACCGTTCGGGCTCGGTATGGTTATCGTGTTGTATTGTATTTCATATGGACCGCTTGAATCATGCGGCGTGGGGGAACCGGGCATAAACATGTCTACGAATTCCGGATCGGTTATGTCCAATTTTAAGACCTTCCACGTCCCGTCCGGTTCGTTTATTTCGACACGATGAGCGTACGGATCGAACGCAACTTTTGCGGTGAATCTCTCCAGTTCGGCGATCAGTTTCTCGTTGGACAAATCGAAGATGGCCTCCTGTGGATGCTGAAGATGGTCCACTTTTACGACTTTTAATTGCGGCATGCCGGCGCTATTGTTAATAATGCATATCACGCACCACGTGGAAAGTCGTGTTAGCGTTTGTATAGTAGCGGGGTCCTGCAGATTCAAATTGAAAACGGTCATTTGTCCGTCGCCGTCACGTGCTTCGATAGTGTACCGATCGTTGTCGGCCGGTTGGTAATCCTCAGATAATTGATGTAGAGCATCCAGAATGGGTTGGCTGTTTATGTCCAGATTGACCGTTAAATCTTGGTCGATTAAATGTATCGTAATCAATGGTTTGTTTCCACGTGCAGGAATAATCTTCAAGGGATATATATAAATCGGACACTTAGCGGACAACTTTAAAAGAGTTTTTATTACACGGTAGTTCCCCAAGTCAATTTTTTGGTTCTCGGATGCCATATTTTTCATGGCGATACGCGTCGATTTGTCGTTGATGTCTAAAGTTATAGGGACGCGTTTGCCTTCCATGACGAGTGGTAAAGAAATAAAAGAAGCACTACGACCAGGCGGAATTATGCTGACGTCTACCACGCTGTACGGGCCGAGTAAATCCACCATGCCTTTCGATACGAACGGATTTTGCAATTCCAAAATCATTGGCTTATCGAAACCGTCATCGTCTTCGAAAATGAAGCAAGTCGACGGCGACCCGTCGTGGTTTACGTGTGATAAATCGTACAGTTTATGCATGACTGTGGCTTGGTTTGTGTCAATGATTAAATTTCCAGTTTCCGATTGAAGTTTTACGAACGGTCGCTTGCCTTTAACCGGAATTATGTTGACCAGGCATTGTTGTGTTAGTAACTTGAGCGTCTGTATAGTTTCTTGGCTTGATATATCCAACCTGAGGGGTATAACTTCGTCGCGTTGTCGCACTTGGATGTACAAAACGGGCGTGGATAGTGGCACAAAGCTGGTCAGACTTTCAAGCATAGTTACGGCGTTTTCGTCGTTTAAATCTATAGTGAACGGAGTTGTTCCGCCGAATTTATCTCTTATAGAGAATCCCAGTAGGGGTTTCGAAGCACCAGGAGGGTAAATTCTCATTGGACACACCCATATAGGGTTTAATGCCGACACCATGTTCATAAGTATGGGCGTGCGTTGGCTATTCAGGACGATCGGTATAAATATGTCGGGAGCATCGCTATCGTCAGTTTTGATGTACCTTGTCTGGCGATCGTTCTTTTCCAAATCGCCGAAAATCTTCAAGAATTCCATTACATTCGCGTTGTTGGGATTTAGCGTGACCGCATGAGTTCCGCCATTTATGTTCATGACGGTTAGCGGAATTAAATTTCTAATACCGTTCGGCGGTGCCATATAACGCGGAGCCAACTTCAACATGGTCCTCGCGCCGATTTCTTTCATTGCATTTAGAGCTTCCGTATCAGTACGGTCGATTCGTATAAGAAATTGTGTCCCATCGGCATCCAAGGTGAATTCGATTGCGGGCGCACGCATGTTACTAATCGATATCATCTTCAGTGTATTCACGGTGTGGTCATCTTTGGTGTCTAGCGGTATAATTTTGATATCATGGTCTTCCGGGATTGGAACGTTGATGTATCGATTTTTGTTGCCGCCAATGATTGACGTCAGTGGCATTGGAATGGGGAAGCATTGTTTGGTTAACCCAATTAACGTGTCGATGACACGTTGATCCATATATAATTGCAAAGGCACCGTTCGATGATCATCGGTTGGAATGTATAGAATTTGTTGGATCGGTGACGGGATCCCTTGAGTAGCTAACGGCCTCAGTGTGTTTATTGTATCTTCGTTACAGTTCAACATGATGGGTATCATTTTTTCTTGCTGTTTTACAGTAAACACCAGTACCGGTCCCTTGAATGTTTTAATTATTAACTGTTTCAAAGGGATTACGGCCATAGCCGTAAGATCACATAATTTTGATACCGTCTTCTTATCATCCAAATTCAATAAAAACGGAATCGTGTCGTGATCTGTTGTTTCTCCGTTTATAACTGTCGTCCTTTTGTCGAAATTTGTAGAACGAGTCTGCCATCGCAGAGCGCTGGCGATCCTACCGTCGTCCATGTCCAATATTATCGGTAAATTATCGCCGTTATAGTCGTCTTTTAACGAAAAAATTACCCAAGATATTTTCGGTTCCTCAACCATGTCAACTCTTCCGAGTGGCGGCAGTGCTAGCTTTACAGACGATTGAGTCACGTCTATGTCAATGGGAGTTTTGGTGCCGTTACCGTTTGTAACATAAAATGTCGTCGCTTCGGTCGATCGAGGCATTCGTTTCAACGTGTCTATTAACGAGTCGTCCCTAGTATCTAAAGTAACCACGATCCCGTTGCCCAATACATCGCGTAGCGGAATTGAAATATACGGCGACATCACCGTGCTGTACGGATTTTTAAGCACCGGGCACAATGGTGACAAGTTCAGTAATACTTGGGCGTCTTGTTCCAAATCGATTTTTCGGACCATATCGTCCACGTAAAATGATTTTGCCCCAGGATTGTTTTGGTTCTTGGCATTTAATTCGTTCAATTTGTCTCTGACGACCCTGTTGTCCGTGTCGAGAAACACGCTGGTCGTATTGCCCAAATCGTCCGCCATTCTAAATGCCAAAACCGGATGTTTATCAATTTGAGGTATTTGTATCGGGTCCATATCGATCTTCGTCTTCGAAGCCAAGTGCAACAACGTTGTTTGTGTCTTATAATCTTTAGTGTTTAGTTTAATATCGACGGCGTTGCCGAGTGCATCTTGTGCGTTTACGACGATATTGTCCGAATCGTCCTTGCAATATCTACCCAAGTCTTTCAAAGCAGCAACGACTTCGTCGGTCAACTCCAAGACAATCGGTATGTCCTCGACAGCCCGATCGGTATGGATTGGTAAATGGAAGACGACGAAAGGCTCGTTATCTCGTTTTGGCACCCGAATCTTGCCCAACGTCAGCAGCGCTTCTCGTACATCGACGTTGGACAGATCGAGACTTATAGCCGTTATCGTGCCGTCACTATTCGGAACATAAACTTGTATGACGGAAAACTCGTTGCTGACCTTTTTAGATAACAGTTTTAAGACGTTGATCACGTTACTATCCGACGTGTTTAATAACATCACCTCGACATCTCTGTTTTCCATGTCTTTTATCGCAAGCGTCAAAATAGGTTTCACGTGTCCCGTGTACGGATGTATAATATTCGGACTTAATTGCGATAATTGCTTTAGTTTGGTAACGGCCGATTGGTCTTGCAAAGGCAATCGAAGTTTTATGTGATTTTTCTTATCCCCGATGAAAATCGTAGTCGCATACGGATTGTAAGTGTTTAACTTCGTCATCGTTTTTAACTTCCTTCTTGTATCTTTATTATTTATGTCCAAAAGAATCGGCGTCGGTTGACCGTGATCTAAAACCATCAACGCGCATAACGGATAACGTTTATTCGCCATCGGAATTTGAATAGGTTTCTTCAGTTCGGTCATACTCGACATATCTCTCAAAATCCGTTGAGTTTTCTCGTCCTGCACGTCCAATTTTATTACCACAGTATTACCGTGTCCGTCGTCGACGGTGGCGAACATTAAGTGTGCTTTTTCAGGATTGATGTTCTTTTCGAGTTCTTTGAGGGCGTCGATGACGCTAGGTCGATCTAAATTTACTATGATGGCCGTCTTTCGATCGTTTTCGTTGGGTAAATTCAGGACGATGACATTTTCCTGTGTTGCCTTTACTATTTTGACGAATCCCAGCGTCGGAAGTGTTCGTTTGACCAGGTTATCTGTCGTATCAAGATAGATCGAAGATACGGATCCGTCCGGATTCGGAATGTATATTTGAACGTTAGCGTCTTCGGCTTTCTTGCCCAGGTTTTTGAGTATGTCGGCTACGCGCACATTGCTGGTGTCTATGGTGACTTCTATATTATTTCCATCTAGGTCTTCCATTTTTATGGTTACGAACGGCGACGCAGTGGTTGCGTAAGGTGACATCATTTCGGGACACAATTGCGTTAATTTCAACAGTTGCTTGACGGTTCGTCTGTTATTGGTGTTTATGCGTATGGGGACACTCAACCCGTCGAAATCTTTGATGTAAATCGTAGTAGCGTGCCGATCGTTCTTATGTTCGCGCGTCATCGCATGTAATCGCTTCACGACTCGGTCGTTACTGGTATCCAACAGTATCGGGATCGTTTCACCGTCGTCGTGGACCGTTAGTGCAATTAACGGAAATTCGGTGTCGCATTGCGGGATCAAAAACGGTTTGATTGGTTTCGACGTCTTTAGGCCCAAGTCTTCTAAAATGCGCCTCGTCTTATCGTCTTTCACATCCAATTTTATTGGTAAAACGTTGCCGAACTTATCCTCGATGTTGATGATGTTTTCGCTACCGTTATTGGCAGTGCGACTCAAATTCATCAATGTCGACATGGCCTCATCCGAGTCCAGATCTATAAAAATGGGGATTACTTCTCGGTCGTCGTTTTCCGCCGTCAACACCAGGAGCGGCGTCTTTTCAGGTCCATTTAAGGGACGGACCGTACCCAGCTCGGCGAGCAGTATTTTTACTTTGTCATCAGACGTATCTATCGTTATAGGCAGTATGGATCCGTCGTGATCGTTCACGTAAATCGTATCTCCGCCACCTTCGACGTCTAGATCTTTTAAAATTTCCACCAAGTCCTCATCGTCCATATCTAAAGTGACCTCCACGTCGTTGCCGTACTGGTCTGTCATGAATATCGTTTGAAAGTCGTTTGCGCCAGTGGTGAAAGGATCCAAGTGAACTGGGTGTTTCATCGCCAAATCAATCAGGGTTTTCGCAGTGTCGGCATTCTTATTATCCAATCGGATCGGAACGTTCTTTCCGCCGTCACGAATATAAAACGTAGGCACGTTCGTGTTATGTGGTACATGGTCGGTTAAATCTTCCAAAGTTGACATGACTTTGTCGTCATTCGTGTCTAAAATTATCGAAATAGGTTTTCCGCTACTGTCAGATACCGTCTGAACTAGTAACGGGCGACGTCCTTCCTTCTGGGGAATTATGATCGGTGGAATATATTTATTTTCGCTTAGCTTGCTTAAAATAAGTTGGGTGGCGGCGTCTTCCGTGTTCAATTTGAACTTGAATACTTGACCGTCGTTATTGGTAACGCGCACTATTTGTGCGTCTTTATCCGCATTCCGACTTAAATTCTTCAACATCGTTAAAACTTTATCGTCGCTCACATTCAGGATATTCGCGGAAATCTTGCCGAATTTATCCGGCGCTGTGAAAATCAGAAAATCGTTATTTTCAGCAATCGGCTTGACCGTTCCGGTATTTATTAACGCGTTTTTAACTTTACTATCATCCAAGTCGATCGTAATAGGTACATTATGGCCGTTTTCCGAAATATAAATCAACGTAGGTTTTGAACCACCGCCAAGCGAGGATAACTTCTTTAATTGTTGTATATGGCTTTCATTTTTCAAATCGACGGTTATGAACAGATTATTCCCGTACTCATCTTCTATAGCAACAGTGGCCTTTTGTTCCTGAGCGGATCCGGCAGCTGTGTTATATGGCGTTATTTTGGTTTTCGACTGTAATTGTTCCAGGATGTGTACGACCTTCGCATCGGTGAAGTCTATTGAAACCGGCAAAATTTGACCATCTTCGCCTGTGATATACATCAGGGATCCGTCGCTGTTGCCCGTTTTGTTCAAGGTCTTCAAAGCTTCGATAACTTTCCTATCGTTCAAATCGACGAGTATCGCTTTACTGCCGCCTTCATCGTCGTTTACGGTTATCGCTACTAATTTTTTACCCGCTTGCGGCACCGGTACAAACGTACCCGGCAGCACTTGTTTCGATATATCTACCAATTGTTTTTTCGTATATTCGTCGTCCATGTTGAGTTTCAAGTCTTGTGTTTTGCCAAATTTGTCGACGAGGTTGACGATAGTGACCGGTTTGTGTATGTCGATGTGGTTACTCGCGTTCACTAATGCTTGGACAACGTCGTACTGGCCTACGTCGAGCACGACCGGAACAACTTTGTCATTTTCGGACAAAGTGGCTACTAAGTACGAATGATCTTTTGGATTTATCGCTTCGGTTTTGCCCATTTCGGCCAATACGGTTCCGATAGCTGGGTTACTTGTATCGAGAGAAACGACTTCGTTGTCGTTGTCGCTCAAAAAGTAAATATCCTTGGCGTCAAAACTGTTCGGAAATAACTTGGCTAATTCGTTGAGTTTTTTCATGACGGCTTCATCGTCGGTATTTAAGGTGACCGCGATATCGTTATGAAACGAATCTTTGGTTTGTATAGTCAAAGTATGCGGTTGTTTCGTAAGATAAGGTATGTCAGGGACCATACTCATTTTTGATAACTCCCTTAATTTATCCCATACACTTTGATCGTTGAGATCTAATGTTACCTTCGTATCTTCGCATATATCGACACTAATTAAACCCGTCTCCCTCTTTGAATCTTTCATATCTAGGTCCTTCAGCGTATCCACAACTTTTTTATTGTTCATATCCATCAAGACGGTGCTTATGAACGGCATTTTCGTTTGGGGAACATTGATTACCCCCACGGGGCATTTTTTGCCGTATTGGGGAACGTAAATCACATCGTCTAGTTTCGTTTGTTGTGCCAAACGTTTCAGTTTCATTTGCGTCTGTTCATCGTCAAGATTTATCTTCAGTACTATCGGTCTATTGGAACTGTCGACGACGTTCACAATCATCGACGTGTTGTCCTTTCTGCCTTTCTTGGTGATTTTTTTTAACGCGTCTATGACCTGTTTGTTGTTCAAATCCAATACACACGGAGTGGTTCCACCGTATTCTTTTAGATTCACCAGCATGTAATTATAATTGCTTTTGGGTTTCGGGTACAATGTATCCAGCACACCAATTAATTTGTGCACCACGGGATCTGTCGATGAATTTAAGCAAGTTCTCACGCCGTGGGCGCAATTTTTCAACGTTTTGCACTTAAATCGACAATCGGATAGTAAATCGTTTATTGCTTCGTTACCCTGCAATTCTTCTTGAAGCGCCGACAATTTTTTACGAATGTCCTTCTCGTTGCATTTTTGTTCCATTATATTCAACATCCCGATCAAATCGGACAATTTCATGTTGTTTGGTATTTTCTTGTATTTTAAATAATCGACGATGTTTGCGGCGCTGTTGGCGTTCGATATGGTACTCTTCTCCAAGCCCGATAAAAATGCCAACAGTTTATCTTCATCCGTCTTGTAATGTTTTATATCGGAATAATTCAATATTTGTTTGTTGGACGCGGTGTCCAAAAACTTCGTAAGATCGTCTATGTCAAACTGGATGTGCAACGGCACTTCAGATTTCAATTTTTCGAGTAAATCTTTCATGTATTCTAAGACCGGGTTCAGAATAGTCATCCCAACTTCCTCATACGGTATCCATTTGCACACGTTTCCGACACAAATCTTGGGCGACAGCAGGAACTGAATGATGTTATTTTTGAGACCCGGTTCGTTTCTAAGGGCTTTTTTGGCTTCTTCGAAACAAGTGAGCACTTCTTTGCAGTTTTCGACGTATTTCAGATATTCGTCTAAGAGATCTTTTTTACTTTTTGCGTATTCCTTGGCCGCTTCTAGTTCCTCGCAATCGTTCCCCTGCACGCTTTCTACCATTTTGATTAGTGAACTGGTGTCCAGCGTTCGGTGCACGTTTTTGACGGGCGGCGAATACATCTTAAACGGTGGGAAAGTATGACCGACGTCGTGTTTGTTCAGATAAGACGCTATGTCGTTGTAACAACTTGAGAGGTCCGAACACGATGGAGGCGGTCGTAGTTTTGATAGAAATTTGTCGATTGTTTTTTGGTTTTCTGTCACGAATTTTAGAGATTCGTCGATTTGCAATGCGAATTGTTGGTCCACGTCTCGTGTCAGGCACGTTTTCATGATATTTTTGAAGATTTCGGCGTCGATATCTTCCAATCCATTTACGTGAATTTGTACGTGCTGTTTGAGCAATTTGACAGTCTTGATGAGCTCCTGTGTTACGTCCATTTTTTCCAATTTATTCAAGTATTCCAAGAGAACCTCCTGCGACGTGCAGTAGTTATTTTGATCCATCGTAACTGGTACACCGACTTCATTAAGTAGGCTGTTGAGTTGGGCCGCCAGTAAAACGGCTTCTCTTGGATATATGTTGGGATTGATCGTTTGCAATAAAGTGTGATAATCTACGACCGTTTCTTTTACATCAATACATAATTGAGTCGATTGTCTTTTAATGTAACACTCATGCAGATATAAATCTTTTACGTCGAGATTATATTCCATATCCCTTTCAATTATTCGGACAATTTTATTGTAGCAGCTCATTACACTCGAGCAGCTATCCGGCGGGCTGTTTATTATTATGTCGTTGATTTTTTTGCCGTTCTGGGCAACGAAGGCATATATTTTATCGGCGTGATCACGGGCGGCCGCACTCAGATCTTGAGCCATGAACGCGTTTATTACAAAAACAAACAGATTGTAAGATATTGGCTTCAGTCCGAGGTGGAACACCAAATGCGGCTTCAACACATTTATACTTTCCAATATTTCTTGATTTCCGTCTTGCACCTCGATCTCTAAATAAAATATAAGGTCCAGTAGTGCCTCCTCCTTTGTAGAAAACATATAAGGCTTAATAGTGTTCTTTTCTATATGGGGCAAGATTTTCTCAGCAAACTTTTTAACCCTTCTAGCCGCCAAAACTGCTTCGACAGGATATTGATGTGCGCATATGGTATTAAACAATTTGGTCACATCGTCTAATTCCAAGTACATTCCGTTAAATATCATTCTGTAATTCGTGCTCATTGGATTATTCGCAAGCCAGTCCCTTATGCTCATCGCAGACACCCTCATCGTCAAAGGAATGGTCACAGTATCGAGCATATTATTGAATACTTGGACCAGCATTTCTATGGATTCGTCGAATTTCAAATTGCGAGGAATTACGTAATCGCACTTGCTGCTAACCAAGTAATGTCTCAACGTGCCTATTAAAACCAATACTTCTATGTGTCCCATCGGTAAAGGCAATAAACCTAATATGTAGCCAACCAATGCAGGCGAAAGTTGAGTTTCTTTGTTTTTTATCTCCTTGGTTAGTTGATAAAGCCGCTTATCTAAGGGCCCAAACACACCGACGAAATTTTTGCCATGACCCCTTTTGCGCTTGATCGCAAACGCCAACTCCTTCAACTTACCGACGTCCCTTTTGCTGTCCAATATTCCCGAAAGCAGCGGATTGTATTCGAAGTGTCCCAGTATGTTATTCAAATTGACCCTACTCGACGACAGTAATTTCGCCGAGCATTGCATATGACACAGATGACGCGGTAACTGTTCCTCCATCAGTTTCAACAACTCCTTAAATTGAACGTTGTAGTCTTCGCCGTCGAGCTCGTGCAAGACGGGAATCAACTCGAAGACGTCGATGAAACTCAGTTTCAGACTTGTTAAGATGTCGTGAAGGTGCGTGAATAACTCCGAACCTATATCCACCTTCGGCTGGTACATGATGTAACCCACCACATTGATAAGATTCTCCCTCAGCAGAGCCGCTACCTTAATTCCGTATAGTCCGTATTTTGGATTGTGTGGAACGCCATTTGAAAAAACCTAAAATCATATTTCTTTAGTACTTACTGTCACAATCTTTTTGTTATTAATAGCAAACTTTGTGTACTTTTTGATCATTTTTACATATAGTTTACATTTGAAAAAGTTTAGACAAATATCCTCAAATGGGAAAATATAAATTAATTATTCATATAAACTGCAGTACGTGTCAATGAGTGTGTCAATGTCAATGTCAATGAGAATTTTCCTAAATAATTTATTTTCTTTGATTGTTTATGAACGTGTTCATAAATCTAATCCAAATATTTGACAATTTCGAACACATTTACCAGTGTATATAATGCAGTCTTCGACTCGATAAACAAAAAGTTTCTAAAAAAAAACTTTGAAAAATAGAGGAGCAGACTATATCATCATAAAGGCAATAATTGAAATTTATAAGAAGACAAAGTACGGGCTGACTAATTTTGTTATTAGCAGCTTTTTATCCACTGATCTACGAGTAGAATGTTGTTTACACTGTTGCCACCACAAATCACTTTTTAGTTTCTTATCAACATCCTTTGATCTAAGTTGCTTCCATAACGAACACAAAATTTCTGTTATTAACAAAGTTATTAGTGTCAAATTCTTGGTTGATAGAATACTTATCTTTTTTTTTCTTTTTTCTTTCTTGAGCGTGCAACCAAATTAAAACTCAAGTTGTGCAATAAAATATATTTATTACGACACACAATATTAAGAAATATAAAAATGTGTTTCGTGATCTTCGTCGGGTAATAAATATATTTGACGTTTGTTATTTATTCACTATGGAAACATTCTTTAAAAAGCATAGTTTACTTT
>JAFFZR010027987.1:0-15921 GCA_018397195.1 Lethrus apterus | reverse complement strand
GAAATTTTGGATCCTAGAGAAATAAATACAAATATAAAAATATAATATTGCACGAATAAGAAGAAAACTGAAAATTTCTTATAAACCTTGTAAAGTTAATCTTATAATACAAACGACATTAAAGTTGTAAAAATAATGTTGAAAATGTAATTTTTAACAGAAAAAATTTTTGGTAGAAAATTTTATTCAAAAAATAAATAAATAATAAAACCTAATTATGGACTATATGTTATCAGTTTTTCAAAATTTAATTTTTCTACACTAGAGATTTGTTTTCAAACCACTTTTTTAAAATTTTTCCATTCCTTAAAAATTACTCTTAATTTCCGTTTTTCAGTACAGTTTTTCAAATTTCAGACCAAATTTCGACGAGACACGGACATTATCTTTTAAATTCTAATGAAGTTGACGTTTAATTATTAACAATTACCGATTTTCTTTCATTGGAACTATTTTTAGCAAATTCCACAGCTTTTCTTTGAAATTTTCAGATGAACAAAAAAAGAAATAATTTGCCTTGGAATTTTTTTTAATAAGTGATATTCAACATGTTTTAATTTTTTAAGCATTTCATTCTTGATCACATTTTGAAAATAAGATTCTTCTTCTCATACATAGAACCTTGTTTTCCAAAATTATTTCAAACAAGTTTATAATTCCTGAAAGGAAGCAAAGTGACTATTGATGTTTATAGGTTACGAGGACATTGACAATGAAAACTTGGGTTGGGTTGGACTATTCAACTCAATTTGATATTATTATTGATATATTTACAGAGAAAAAATTTCCAGCAAATCCTAATTTCGGTTGGTATAAATTGTAATATTTTGGCTTCTTGGGAAAAAGTTTTTTGTCGGGTTTTGCTTGCTTGCGTAAACTAGCAGTAACGCAGTTTTCAAAGATAAATAAAAAACGACCATCCTCGAGGCCCAAATACTAACAGAAACTTTTCAAAACCGGAAACTAGAAGGTATATTTACAGAAATCTGTCGCTACTCAATTTCGACTTTTAACGAATTTTTTTTATCAGTAAACTAAAATTTTTATGATATAGCATTATATAGCATTTTTTCAAATCTAAGCTTTTCCTCCAAACAAACACAAAAGCACCAAAAAATCGCAAATACCATGCGAAATAATCAATGCCCAGACAAAACAAAACACAAAAATCCAAAAACAATTCCATCTAGACTTACGTGATTTTCTCACTGCCGCGGAACAACCCAGCACACTACACACCGCAATAAATAAGAAACACGTCGCAGAAACTCGTGTACACTCCATGATCACTACGGTCGAATTGAAACTCTTAATTATGAATAGTTGTTATAAACGACGCTGGCCGTGGCGTCACGCACAAAAGAACGCTGCCAAGTTGCTACGCTTGCGGCTCTAATGATAATTTCATCCTCTTCGTCTGGTGGGAGTAAGCATCAGATGGAATTGCGGTATCTCAGTTTTTCCGCGTTTTCCCCGTTGTCGCGATTCCTAGACGTGGAAGAAAAAAAAACCGACTGGATGTGTGTAACCGATTCAACGGAAGCTCTAATATCACAAGGTCACATCAATTTGATTAATGACGTCAATTGCGTTTTAGTGTTTAAAGTTATACAGGATGATTTTATTGACATCAGTATGATCCATTTGAATGCGTCGCCTTTAAAAACACCATTCTTAATTATGGTCTTCTTTGAAGTAGAGAAAACACTCAATGAAATACTCAATTAATTACCAAATAAAAACACAAAAATTGTTTCGCCACACAGTGGCTTCATCAGGTAGATGATTGTACATGCATTTATCTGATGAAGCAACTGTGTGGCGAAACAATTGTCGTAGCAATGCAACAAATAAAGTAAACTCATACAAAAATGTTTGTGTTTTTATTTTGTGATTATGGAGTTTCACCAAGTATCGCCTAAATCTGTTTATTCAATTTTTACTCAATTAATTCTTCAGTTAGTTTGTTTATTAAAATAAAAAATCAAAAATTGATATTTTTTCCTAAAAAAAAGTTGCAAATAAAATTGATTTAATAATTAAAAGATATTGTTAAATTTCAAAAGGTTGTGTTTCAAAACTTGCGCTAAATTTAACATAGATCACCCTTTTATACATTTTACAAAGATTTTAAAATCATGTAATGCAATAACTAGGATGTTACGCAATGATTATACAATATACAAATACAATACAAATTTAAAATACTTGAAACGTTAACCGCAGGGCTCCATCATCAAGATCACTATATTTTTTCATTAATTTTTTGAAGGTTATGCCCACAGATCTTTCTAAACGTCGAAAAAATTAAATACCA
Organism: Lethrus apterus; assembly: GCA_018397195.1. Taxonomy (NCBI): domain Eukaryota; kingdom Metazoa; phylum Arthropoda; class Insecta; order Coleoptera; family Geotrupidae; genus Lethrus; species Lethrus apterus. Next base: position 13,604 of record JAFFZR010027987.1, on the reverse strand, counting down.
ATAAAAATGTAATGTATGAATAATGTCTATAAAATGTTTCTTTTTTAAATTCCACCGATAAAACTGAAATCAGGTGTTTTCTATTTCATGATTTTTTTATCCTTGATTTAATTCTTGCTTGCCGATGCCAATCTCATCTTCTAAATAAACTAGAAAATATTTACTTATTAACTTATTCTATACAACTCATTATTATATGTGTCAAATTATTAGGATCATGTGACGTCATACAGTTCGTATTAGTTTGTGGTCACGTGACTTTACATGTAGTAGCGACGACGCTCATTATAAATTATTTATTCTTTTATTTTCGACTGTTTAACTAAAATAAACTATAATTAAATGTAATAAAAATATATTATATTGCAATGCACAAATAAATGCGTTTCTCATTATGATTCTATAAAAAAAAAATGCACCTATCAACTAATAAATTTTTTTATTACATTCATATTTTTTATTGGTTCAAAAATAAAAAAACAATTGCTTATAGCTAAGAAAATTTTAGGATTATGTGACGTCACAATGGGTAATATAATTATATTTATTATGAAGTTTGTTTTCTTTGTCGGTAGAATAGGTAGAGTTTATTTATTTATTGGGAATTCCGACATATAAAAGATCATTTTGTTTTTTTTTTATTCTTTATTTACGTTTTGGGTTAAAATATTTTAACCTTTATCAAAATAAATTAATTTGAGTGTTTATTACATCTTATTATATGTCGGAATTCCCAATAAATAAATAAACTCATTATATTTATTATTGTATATCCTTTAATTTTTTTGAAATGTGACGTCGTTCTTATTTATGGCCACATAACATCGTATGCAACCGCCCTGTAGTCAAATCTCTTGGTTGATTTGGTTGAAAATGGTCATTGGTTCAAATCTCTTAAACTACAGTTTTTAGAATACGTGAAATTACGTGAAATTGTTATCAGTGTTGATACACATTTTTTTTAGTTTTTTATTTATTAAATATAGTTTTATTTAGTATTTGATATCATGGAACTCGCAATTAGTGTTTGGGGGTCACGTGACTGTATGCAAAAATATTATAAATATTTCACATTTTTCAATTTTTTTTAGTTTTGATTTTAACATATTTGCATTGGGATTTTTCTTGTCATATTTAAAACTATTCACAAGTCAAAGGTTTATAGTAAGAAAAATTCCAATTATTGTTTTTGCAATTTTGAAACTTAGATATGAAATTTCTGGCGGTGCTTTATTTATTTTTTCATAATTTTTTTGCTTTTTTTTAATTTAAAATTTTTCTTAATTATTGCATTTTTTACTTTTTCCCATCTAAACAGTTTTCATCCTGGCACATATTTTTTTACGTTTAAAAAAGGATTCAAACCTCGGATTTATGATATTTTGCCATTCTCTTTGATTTATTTTTATAACTGGAGAATTTCTAAAATAATTGCGATAATTTAATGTTAATGAACGATCAGTAAATATATGTATAAGCGTCATTAGCATTAATAATTATTAATTTACGACAACTCTGATCTCGGAAAAGCATTGCAAACAAAATCAGATCATTACATTTGATTAATCATAAAATACAATAATTGCACTAATTGCAACATATAAAGTCAAACAAAAAAAAGACATTATCATCCGACAAACCGCTATGCAAATAATAGGGGGGTTTTGATGCTGTCGTTTGCAGATAAATGTTCTTTTGTGAATCACCATCATAATTAATCAATCATATTAGTGGAAAATCGTCCAATTAACATCGATACGATCGTATAACGTTTTCTACAAAATGTTTATGGATTACTTATTGCCTGAGGTGATAATATAAGCTGCACTGAAATAATTTCATTCAGTAGCTCATTATGGAGTTGTTTTTCCATACATTGACGCAATGAATCCATTACTTAATATACGACGCCCGTAAATTGAAATATATGTAAATATACGTTCACAGGAAATACTACTGCACAATTCTTGGTGTTTTTACTTCAAGCATTTTATTTAAAAAAATTATAAATCGTTTATTTTGTTTTTCCTCAGTTTAGTTGCGAGTTCATCTTATATTTCATGGGTTTTTCACAAAGAATTTTCTTGCATTGGACTTACTGATGGCAACACCTTATTTTGAAATAATCTTAACATCTAATAATAATAATCTTCTAAGTATGAATATTAAATAATTAATTATATTTTCTAAACATACATTATTCTCACATCATTCAATTTAAACAGCTTTTCGCAGAAAATACCTACCGGTATTTTCTATAACATTAGTCACATTTAACGGTGGTTGACGTAAAACCACAAATTATGATAAATTTTGGACAGAACCTGATTCCTTCAACATGGAAGTTGCGCGAAATTGCTAAATACCGTGCAAGGACGAATTAAAAATTACCCATCTCAATTGTAATATGGAATTAATACGAAATGTTAAAATAAATACGTTACGCATCAGTATTTAATTAAAAATAAATTTAAAATAAAGGGAAATATGACTTTTGACGCATTTTATAAAGAAAATTAACAAAAGGAATAAATAAAATTGGATTTTGAAACTTGTTGAGGGCGGGGTTCTCTATAATTTTAGGAATAAAAAAGAATTCATAAAAATTAATTTGACGAAATTCCCAAGGATATAATTCTATGGTGTAGAAAAATTCGATCGAAATAACACTACAATTTGATGAAAATTATCAGAAAATGAAATAACAATACAAATTTATCAAAATGTTTAATATATTCAATATACCTGATTATGTCTCCTGAATGAATCACGAAAAGAACAGTTTTACAGGAATCCGAGGACAACGAAGGAAGACCGAGCAGTGAAAGAAGACCTCAAACATGTTGGGGAGAACTGTCGTGGGAAACTGGGAAGAGCAAACAATGAATAGGAAAAAATTGCGAATGATTATAAAGAAAATTGAAGCCAAGAGCCTATAAGGCTTTTAGTGCTACAATATTAGAAACTGTGTAACCCTTGACTCACTAAAACTGTACAATATATGCATATATAGTCTAGATTATCTTAGCGTTTATTATTAAACTTTTAAAAGTATACATAATTGAAAACATCTACTACTCGTATGAAGAATACGTCAATCACAAATAAAACTATTGGGATACTATGTTTAATGTTAATTTTAAGAACTAAACTGTCACATTTATAAGCGTTTGTTTTGTTTGTATCACCCTACGTCGACAACATACACATCTATGTCTGTATCTATGTAATGCATGACAATATCGATGGCTGTTATTGCCATGGTAATAAAACTGTTATTATTATTATTATTATTTATTACAAAAATCAGTTGCAAATATTGAAACAACAATGGTCAGAGGTAGCAGAAGCCTTTCTAAGAAGTATCTGTTACAAATAATGGATTAAAAGGAAATCAATTTTAAATTTAAACATTTATTTTTCGACATGAACTTATGTTGAGCCTTTTAAACAACAAAAATATTTTTTTTCGAACAAAAAAACATAAATAAATACCTAATTTTGGAGAAGAAAGAAGAAGAAATAAAAAAATAAGTAATTTTAAAATGTAATTTTATATACAGGATGTTTCAGGATGACAGGCAGGGAATTCCTCAATAATTGATTGGTCTATAATTTAAAATGATTGTTATGTAACTGTGGTTAGGAGTACAATTTTGTTTGTTTTTTTTTAAATACAATACCCCCAATATTATTATTATATTTGTCAGTACCAATATAATATGAACAAAAATGATTTAACATACTCTAGTCCTAAACTCGTTAATTTCGGAGATATTTTTGATTTTCTGAAATTTTGTCATTTACATTGTTTGAAAAAACTGTTGTATTTTAATTAACTCTTAAAATAAGTGAACCAAATATTGGAATATCTTAGTACAGACATACTTGCATCTTCAGGTGTGTTTGCAGTTGTATTTTCATATACTGGGTGTTCGTTCTAAAGCGCAAACTCAGTCAACTTGAACTGGGTGGGCGTATCTCCATATTTTTAAATAGAACATACTGTATATGTTTAGATCATGCAATTCCTATTAATAATAATAATAATAATGCTTTGATTTTTATTAAGCATATCAATGTCTATCTCTTCTACTTTTTGAGTTATTATGGTTTTTATTAATTTTTCATTATTCAGATCGTATTTAAATTCTTAGTAGGTGATTCATGACTTTAAAAATGAAGGTAAGAAAACAGATAGATACCGATTTAATTTTAGAAACAACAAAAAAATATAAATACACCAACTATAAACGAATATAAGTAAACAAGTAATAAAAAAACAATATAAATCTTGTGTTTTAGTTCGTTTTCTGTTATTCAACAGTGTTATTTGTTATTGTTTGTTTAATATTTATTTACTTTTATTGGTTTATAGTGGGTTCATTTTTTTTTTTTTTTTTAATTTCTAATACTAAATATCTATTTTGTGACTTTCATTTTTAAAGTCATCGCCTAGTAAGAATTTAAATACGAAATGAAAAATTAATAAAAACCATAATAACTCAAAAAGTAAAAGAGATAGACATAGGATGTTCTTAATAAAAATCAAAGCAATTGAATGATCTAAGCATATACAGATTGTTCTATTTCAAAATATGGAGATACGCCCAATTCATGTTGATTGAGTTTGCGCTTTAGGAACGAACACCCAGTATATTAAAATACAACTGTAAACAGTTCTGAAGGTGTAAGTAGGTCTGTACTAAGATATCTTAAAATTTGGTTCACTTATTCTAAGAGGTAATTAAAATACAACCGATTCTTTCAAACAACGTTAGTGACATAATTTTCAGAAAATCAAAAATACCTCGGAAATTAACGAGTTTAGGGCTAGAGTATGTATATCTTTTTTGTTCATATTGGTACTTCCAAATATACAATAATATTGGAGGTACTGTATTTAAAAAAACAAAATTGAAGTCTATACCACAGTTACAAAACATCCTGTATACATAACAATAATTTTAAATTATAAACCAATCATTGTCCTAAAACTATTTAAAGAAAGTTTTTGTCTATCTGTCACTGTTTACGAGTTATTGAGGAATTCCCTGTAAGTGAAACTACCTGTTTATATACAGGTAGTTGGGTAATTGTATACACTCTACTATGCTTTATAACTTGTATAAAGTAGATTGTGTAATGTTTGGTATAAAATTATGCACATATATGTATTACACGATGTATAATTTTATAATAATAATAATAGTAATAATAATATTTATTTAGTCAACAGATATCCAATTACAGAGTAAAAATAATACATGTAATAATACATACAGTCACAAGATAAAATTATGCAATAAAATTTGTACCTACATATATAAGAAATAAGGATACAATACGAAGATTAATCATTAGTGCACAATTATTAAACTGGCTACTGTTTTTTGAAGGAGTTCAGACTGATGTCAACGTTATCAAATAGAATGTCACTAAACATTTCATTGCAACTGATGCACATATACAGTAGAGATTTCTTAATATTGTTCAGTCTAGTGTAAGACAAGAAAATCAGTGCTGGCAATATAAGAATTAATCAACTTTAACAAAAATAGTTGACTTAGGTTGACTCGCTTGTCTTTAATGTATGGCAAATGAAATACGTAAGGGCTATTTCTTATAGTCAACAAAGAATTTTGTCTTAAATAATAAAATTGCACCCTCTTAATAAGCTTTAATTTTTCCCATTCGTACCTACATGTATTAATAAAATTAAATTAAATATGTCTGGCAACGTCTCTCCATAGATTATCAGAACATCTTTAATATTGTATCGTGGGATACCATCTGATCCAACCAAAAAAATTGTAAGATAAACATTGTCGTTATTATAATTGTCATTAAAAGTGCTCCTCGAAAAAAATATATAATTATATTTTATATAATATTATACGACTAATTTTATGGCGAACATAAAATAAAAAATTAAAAAAAAATAAAAATCATGGTTGGATAGTTGCTAAAATCCAATCTACGAACGGAACTAGTTTGGTGAAAACGGATGGAAAGCCTTGTCTGACGTTCATTTGACAGCCGTTTATGCCGAAAGAAACTAAACCGTATTGGACCATTCGGATTGTATGTTTCCTGCGCGTTTTCATCATCAGAGGTCCGCCGCTGTCGCCCGAGCAAGAGTTTTGCTTGCGGGGACCGCCGTTCGTGCACAATTGATGTTCGTGATGCATATACGATTTGAAATTTCTGTAACTCATCATGCACACTTCCGGCGGTGAAATGCTTAAGGAAGCTTTTTTAAGAGTTGGACTTCGATAACCTGAAACGTTTTATTTATTTTTTTTATTTTTGATAATCACGTGGATTTGTACCTGTTTCAGTAAGACCCCAACCGATGACGATAAACTTCCTTTTGACATTTATGTTATCATCTAATGGTAAACATATGGGTGTTACAGAGTCTAAAACATACCAATCAATATATAAATTAATCTAGCACATAATTACATTAAAATAAAAATATTTTTAGGTTGGTCTTACCGACTGTAGTGTTCGCTTCACGTCTTAATCGAATTAAAGCAATGTCGTTTGCTAATGTCGAACTGTTATAATCTGGATGGACAATTGCGTCTTCTTGCGTAACTTCAAAATTTTGTACGGGTGGCGCACATTGCTTACTATCACAGTCTATTTCTTTGTCGAGATTATATTCACCGAGACGAACTCCATTTCTAAAATAAATACTATTTCAATTTTCAAGTTTTAGTATATAAAGACTTACAATTTTGAGGCTTTTGACTGTACACAATGTGCAGATGTTAGAATGTAACGACTGTTGATGAGAGTTCCTCCACACTTGTAAGGATCTTTTACTGAAACGAACGATAAGTCAATAAATGCATTTATAACCAACAGATTCATATTTTACGAAACTTAAATCCAAAACGATAATAGTAAAGAAAAATAAGATTACCATCGGAATACAGTAACAGCGCCATCCAAGGAAATTCAAAAAGCTCCGTATTGCGTCCGTTAATAATTTTGTCGATGTCTTTGATGGTGCCGCAAGTATCCAGAGGTAACAATTTGAATTTATCCGCAAGCAACTTGTCTGCAAAAGGATTCTTTATGGGATTCTCAGGACAACAAACTTTAACATCGCCATCCTGATCGTAACCGCATGTGTAGGACTGCAGATATTTTTTAACTTCTTCGTCGACTTTCGGCAAACTAGAAATGAATTTGGTCATCGTTTCGCAATTGTTCACTTTAATGCAAGTTCCTTTTCCTTTATCCGGTGTTGGGCAGCCATCGTCGTTGTATACCCAAGCTATAAAAAAATCAAGATACGGTTTAAAATATAAAAAAAAATTCGTCAAAATTGAAATTCCCTCGAGTTAGTTAAATTAAAAATATTAAACTATAAAGTAAAGCTCAAAATTTTGTAAATTTAATTTTAATATTAAAATTTTATGGTGAGAAATATAAATAAATAAATAAACAATTTTTGTTTTGCATGAAGAATTAGTATAAATATAAGTAAATTTTTAATTAACCTTATTGTATTATAAATATACAATTGCCTTGAAAGGAAAACATAGCTAATAATTAAAGGAAAACGATTGTGCACGAATATATATGTTCATGCCTTACATGCCTCAGATTATCTCGTAGAGCAAAATCACGTTCGGTTTATAAATGAATTAATGCAAAAAATAAAATATGGTTCAAAAAATCCATATAGAACATAAATAAATACCCATTAAAGAATTATCATATAAAAAAATATATTTCTACTTTTTTATTGTATAACTTTGTCCAACTTACCGTCGACACAAGACCCCAGAACGCATTCCAGAATTACCAAACTTACAAGGAGGAATCGTTTCATTTTTAAACGAAGTGCCACATACACTGAGAAAAAGCAGTAATGTTGCCGCTATTTATTGTAAACGAACGGACGGACGCGTGAGGATTTATGCGGTTAAACACAGATAAGTTATTGGCGTTGTTTCTTTGGATTAAATAATTGTGATTCATGTGAATGTAGGATGATTGTAAATCAAAGGTCGCGTCTGAAAATTATTTAAAAATACAGTCTGTTCACGGGAATATTTTACAATAGCTAACTTTTTTATTTAAAGAGATACAAACTTGGTTAAATGGACAAAGTTTAAGTACGCAAGTGCGCATTTCGCGCAATAAATTATAAAACAAAAGAACATCGCGTTGCTAAGATACAAGCATAAGGATTAATTTTTTAAATTGAACACCCTGTATATTTTTATATTTTTAAGTTGCTCTAGTTGTCTGCTATAATTAATTATAAGACAATTTTTCTCTAAAACCGCTATTAAAAGAGTTTTAGAGAAAATAATTTTGCAAATTTCTTTATAAATATAATAGTGGTAAATAAATAATTTATAATACATTTCTTTTATTACTATTGATGTGAGATGCATAAGACATATTGGTGATGAAATCATTTGTAAAACAACTTGTTGCAAGTGGAGGATCGATAACAATACTTCTTTTGCTTTTTATTATTTTATTACTTTATTTATTTAACTCCTTAACTAGCGATTCTAGAGAAAATTTTCTTATAATTAATTATAGCAGGCGACCAGAGCAACTTAAAAATATAGAAATATACAGGGTGTTCAATTTAAAAAAATATATTTATAGTGCTAGATAAATAAAATGTTTTCAAGTAGGTATTAAATTCACTTAGTGAGTTTTACCTTTCATATGGAAAAATCATCAAGTACTTAATGAATTTTGCTTCCTTAGAAACTGGTGTAAAAATGTCTAGAATGCAAAATGAATTTTTCCTATGACAGATCGCTTGTTAGTGAATAATGTGGGTACTATTATCTCATTTTTTAGAAAAATGTTACTTAATGAGTTTTAGCTTTAAACCGACGATATATTTCTTTACTTTTGTTTTGTTTTTAGAAACAAAGAAAATTTGTTAAATTGTACAATTTTAACAACAATTTAATTCGTATAATTTTAAAATTAAATTATTTAATCGACGTACCACATATTTTGGGTTACAAACAAATCGTTTATATAGGTGAGACTGGGAACCCAAAGATTATTTCAAAGCCAAATCTTTAAAGTCGGTAACATTGAAACATAAATAAATTTTTAAAAATTTTATTTCTATTTATCTTGCCATTATAATTAGAAATTAATTTGATTTATAATTAAAAAATTACATTTTAATATAAAAATGAGCATCCATATATTTTTAAAACGTTCATTTCTGTAAAGGTGTTTCCAGTAATTTAAAATTGCAAAATATGCGTGAGTAATGTGATTAATGTAATTTGTGTTGTTTAAACGCAAATGTTATCAATCAGGAAACCACAAATCAAATCTTAATCAAATATGTGCATATGTGCATATGTGCATTTTTAATATTCATTTATGTAAAATGAATATTAAAAATATTTAATAAATAAGAACATTTAATTTCTAGTAATTATACAGTGACCGGCAGAAATGTTGCAACATATGGAAATTTTTTGTATTATTGAAATATGGTAAATTCGTTTTGGGGGATAGGTTGTGCATGTCCACAAATCCAAAAATTCGTTTTCATTCATGTCACGTGACCACTAGTATGGCGTGTAATTTCAAAAATATGATACTAATCTGCCAAAAGTGAGGTTAGATGACATGATATCCCAAAAAGTTGCTTAAAATTAAATTCTGAGTCTATGTGCAAATTTTTGTAAACTTATTAAAAAAAAATTAAAAACCACAATTTAGTCAATTTTTTTAAATTAAATTACATACTCCTTTTTTTGGGTTTTAGCAGCTGAACAGAAGTAAACTCTCTGAATTTGGTTGATAATCATACAATTTTGTCGATGCTTGCATAACTAACAGAGTTAAAAGTAAAAATTAGGTTTTCAGTATGATAGTTGCTGTTGCAAGGGACTGTATAAAGTAGTAATAAATAAATTTTACTAAATAATAAGTAATAGACAGGAGCAAATAAGAATACAGATACTTCTTAAGCATACAAATAATTTAAAATTTATTTATTAGTACTTTATACAGTCCCTTGCAACAGCAACTCTCATACTGAAAACCTAATTTTTAATTTTAACTCTGTTAGTTATGCAAGAATGGACAAATTGTTTGATTATCAACGAAATTCAGAGAGTTTACTTCTGTTGAGTTTGCTAAAACCCAAAAAAAAAAAAAAACGAACATGTAATTTAATTTAAAAAAATTGACAAAATTGTGGTTTTTAATTTTTTTCTTAATATGTTTACAAAAATCGTACATAGCCTCAGAATTAAATTCTAAGCAACTTTTTCAAATAACTTTTTGGGATATCATGTCATCTAACCTCACTTTTTGCAGATTAGTAGCATATTTTTTCAATTACCCGCCATACTAGTGGTCACGTGACATGAGTCAAAACGAATTTTTGGGTTTGTGGACATGCACAACCTATCCCCCAAAACGAATTTTGCCTTATTTCAGTAATAAAAAAATTTCCCATATGTTGCCACATTTCTGCCGGTCACTGTATACACGAATTAACTTTATATTAACTTTTATAAAACTAATTTGTTTTATCAAAAATATATTAAATAAATTACATACATTATATTTAAAATTTGAAATTTATTTGAATACTATTTGCTCATCTCATCTCATCATAAACTAATTATTTGACACACTAGCTCGACTTGCATTAATTGTTCACATCTGCAGACCAACGTTGGTTTCTGAGTCATTACCCGTTGTCAGAATGGCCTGTTGTAAACGACTAATGCTTGCCGGGCTTCAAACCTACGCTAGGACCAATGCCATATTGATCTAAGATATTATATCAACGAAGAAATAGAGAAGAGAATTGGAAAATCTAGCAAAGCTGTCGGTGCGATGAGAGGAATGTTAAAATCTAAACAAATATCAAGGACAGCCTAAGTACGACTCTATACGATGGTGATTAAACCAGCTTCGAACATGCGTGTTATATAAACAAGAGGCAACCAAATTTTAAATGTGGGAATGGGGGAATCAATATGGGGATATATGGGGGAAACTAGAGACGTCGAACTAACAACGAAATTATGACAAATATGACACCAAAAAGAGCATTACAAAGTTAAGAGGGAGGCAAAAAGAAGACAGGACGACGGAAGAAGAAATGGTTGGAAAACGGATTTGAGGAGAATTGGTTTTATCGACAAATGCAAGAGACGCTTGCTTGAAATCTAGTCCAATGTTTCCCAATTATTTTTTAAATATGCAAACTACCATTTAACTTTAAAATCCTTTTTTATCATAATCTTTGTAAAACCAAGACTATCAAGCCGAGTGTCATCATTCACCATCCTTTAAAAAAGGAGTATGGAGCGGCGTAAATTTGAAGCTCGAGGCCTTACAAATACGCCACTGTCAAAACCACATGTTGTTTGCTTCAAAATCGTTTTGTTATGCACGGATTTGCTTTGAATATAACACGTACGTCAAAACAGCGAAGCGATGACACTCAAAGATCAAAGTTCACATCAATTGCGTTCCTTTCGTAAATATTTGCTCGGCGCGAGCGAAACAAACACACAAACCTCTCTCGTATCCGAAGTATTTAAATTTTCCTTTTCGCGCATCTATTCCAAATTTTCCTCATTTAACATAAATTTTTAGTCGAAGCGAAAGTGCCCTTATTTCAAAAACTAATTTGTACCAATCTACTGAAACTTCGCTTTCATCTCGTTCATCACGAATTACTGAAACTTTGTTTTCTAATTAATTCGTTACAAATAACGCACCAGGCGTAATCTTAATAGCATTCGATTATAATTTTGAAAGTTACATAAAGAAAACCGTGCTTATTTCAAATTAAATTCGGCGGCGGCATAATGGAAGCCATTGGGTTTCGGGAACACGGGTCGTAATAATTATTTTCAAAACGTTAAGGCATTGAGGGCACGTGAAAGAATTAACATTTTTGTTTCGCTTTCATTTACATTACGTTAATTATATTTTTAATTAAATGAATTAATTAGCTTGAAAAACTAAAGAAATGTATGGCTGCGAAATTTCTTAATTGCGGACACCGCGCGTCGCAGCATTTTAATTATTACATTCAGTCAAAAATACAACAATTTAAATTAATGAAAGGGTTTGTTATATCTATTATAACGACACGAAGAGGACTCGGGTTTTTTTCATTTAAAGTTGAAGTTACATTTGGAACGTTTTATTTACGCTAATTTGCTTAAATTATGTTTAATATTTTTTTTTTAAAGAAAGACCTTTCAAATGCATAATTTTAATCTCAAAATAAAATCGCTCGAAAGCTTATGACAGAATTAAACTAAGAGGTTGCGAATTGCGATATTCTATAATGTACCGTATTCAGTTAACTTCGTGGTTTACAACAGTTCTTTTGAATCGAGTTGTTTCAGCTGGGCGAATTGAAAATAGCCTTAACTGAAAAGTTCGGGAATAATTCTCATTCCTCGTTAATAAAAATATTACAGTTTTACTACTCCTAAAAGAGCGCATTTACAGCCTGTTTTAAATTAGAGATTCTAGATTTAATCAAAATCAATTAATCAAAATTCATTAACGAAATATGTACAATTAGCGCCACAGAGCCGAAATGTGAATATTTGTTAAAATAATAAATGAAAAAAAAAATCGTAAACATAGTACACAAACAAGCAACTTTACATCGTCACAAACTAGAGACTTACTGCCAACATTTTATAAAGACCTTTGAAAAATATCTTTGCGTTATTTTAATAAATAAGATCTTTTTTTTTTCTTTCTTGAGCGTGCAACCAAATTAAAACTCAAGTTGTGCAATAAAATATATTTATTACGACACACAATATTAAGAAATATAAAAATGTGTTTCGTGATCTCCGTCGGGTAATAAATATATTTGACGTTTGTTATTTATTCACTATGGAAACATTCTTTAAAAAGCACAGTTTACTATAAATTTGTTTCATCAATTAGTTCAAAGGGTTGAAATAATAATTTTAAACATTAATTATTGAATCAAATTTTACAATTCCTAATCCCTATTGCGTCCCACGTTACGACTATATACTCCAGCTATTGCTGTAAGACTAGGAAAAACGTGGAAAAATCCTAGTCGAGTATTTCGACCATTATCAAGTTTAATTCTAAAACAATTCAGTATATTATTAAATTATTAATGTAAAAGTAATTTAAAATAATTTCAAATATAATAAATTATTTCAATAATGGACAATTGAAATTATGTAAAATTATAAATAATGCAAAATTCCCTTTCCGATAATAATATAGCTAACTTATTAATATATAATTTTGGTTAGATGTAGTTAATCAAATAATTAAATTGTTATAAATTTTGCTTAAATTTGAAGTGTCATTTTTAAAATTTATAGAGTTACTGTCTTTTTTTATATTAATCATTTCCAAAACTAATCTTTTTTTATAATAAGTTTCTTTATCAATAATTTCCACATCTTTAAAGTTAAATTTATGTCCAGTGTCTTTAGCGTGTTTTGAAAGTGCTGTGTCTGTTACGTTGTATGCTGTTGTAGTGTATTTATGGGTGTATATACGTTTTTTTAAATGTTGTTTTGTTTGTCCTATGTATGTTCCAGGACAAT
>JAFFZR010027986.1:0-15938 GCA_018397195.1 Lethrus apterus | reverse complement strand
TCCATTTAAAATTGCAAAGTTGTATGTGGTTGCGCACAAACGAAACACTCCGTATAAATGAAAATAATTTTACGTAGTAGAGACCATAAATCCAAACAACTTTCGTCTTACAATATTTTTTGTATTTTGCATAACAATGGAGATATCGAAGAATATCGCACTAATGTGACACCCTGTATAAAGTTTGTTGGTTATTAATTATTACACAAATGCTTAAAATTGAAACTTTCACTTACGTAATTGCGCGCTTCGGATGACGCCTACCACAGAGATGAACAATAACAATTTTGCGCAATTCATGTCGTCGTCGTCTCCTTTAACTTGAGGTCTTCTTCGTACTGACGGTTTTCGCTTTGTTTGGTCGTTATATACGTTTTTACTTTTCTCGGATTGGATTAAAAATGTCGCCGTTCATTTGTCTAGGATTTGTCAAGGTGGACGTCAACGTAAATCTTTTTTGGATGTGTCTGCCGGTCGTTACGGCCGATAATCCGGTTAATTATAATAATGAGCTGTCGGTTAATGGAACGAGGAAGTTGTCTTCTGGGTAATTTGATAATTCGGACTATTGTTCTCGACGATCGGGAAATTTTGTCAAAATTGCAAATAAAGCAGTCAAGGTGAAATAAACATGCAAGGTTTTCCGTGTTTTGAAAAATGATAAATTGAAATTTATTTCATATACAGGGTGCGTTTTGTCAAAAAAAAAAAAAAAACGCCTGTACGTTGCAGAATTTTTAATTTAAATTCGATTTCGTTTGGCACGCCACTGGCGATTCAAAATTAAATATTTTATTTGGCATCGTTATTGACAGAAAACAGTTGATAAGTGTCATTTAATTGACATTTGACAAGTTGAGGTTAATGTGGTTGTTGACAGTCAACAATTTAAGTCAATTAATAATGATTCAATGTTGATTAGATTTTGTCAATTTATTTACTTTGACAATTTATTTTTGAAACAAACATCAACGTTGACAGTTAATAGTGACAGTCAACTGCTTAGCAGTTTATAATTTAATTTTGACAGTCTGTACACTGACCATTTTTTTTTTTTTTTTATTACAGTAACATGTCAAACACACGTCCGCAATAAAAAATCTCATGTCGTGTAAAGCTTGCAAAAAAAAAAGTAATTAGATTGTGTTACATTATACAAAATTACGATGTTTATGTTCATCGGAAGCTAACAAATTGCGACCTTGTACTTCAATTAACGAAAACAAATTTTCCATGTAGTTTGTTAGATAAACAAGCGAGCAATCAAACACCACAGAAAAGTTTCAAAGTTTAAAAGTAATTAAAGTTTCGTAAGTTTGTCGGCGCCATCGAACGGTCTAAATTAAGACAACTAACGACTCTTCAAAATAAACGTTGTGTAAACTTTAAAATTTATGAAATAATATTAAGGCCAAGGTGTCCCAAAACGTGTCGCTGGAGATGATGAAGATGAATTGGCTGACTTAACTGGAACAAGGCGGTACAATGAACTGTCATACTTTGTTTTATAGTTTTGTGTTCATGTTCAAAATTAGTGATGGCTTCTAACATAAAAATCAATAGAAATAAACGTTTATGAACTTTACAGTCCGTATATTGCTTTAAAAATTTTTAAATGAAGATCTTTGTTGTGTGAGCGAATACCTTTCGTTTGATACCCCACTCGATTATTTTTGAAAAATATGCCCCCCATTATTTTTTGCCCACGAACCCTATAATTTTACTATTTTGCAAATATCCATGAAATTTTACACTACTGGTATTTTTTTAATTTTATTGCGTAGTTTAGGCTGCATATTAAACACGTTTGTAAGCCCCCCCTCGCCATATTGGTTTTTAATTTAAAATTGTTGACGGAAATTTGTTGTGTGTTGGAATACCTATCGTTTGATACCCCACTCGATTATTTTTGAAAAATATGCCCCCCATTATTTTTTGCCCCCGAACCCTATAATTTTACTATTTTGCAAATATCCATGAATTTTTACACAATTGGTATTTTTTAAATTTTATTATGTAGCTTAAACTGCATACAAAACACTTTTGTAAGCCCCCCGTCGCCATATTGGTTTTAAATTTAAAATTGTTGACGGATATTTGTTGTGTGTTGGAATACCTACCGTTTGATACCCCACTCGATTATTTTTGAAAAATATGCCCCCCATTATTTTTTGCCCCCGAACCCTATAATTTTACTATTTTGCAAATATCCATGAATTTTTACATTATTGGTATTTTTTAAATTTTATTACGTAGCTTATTCTGCATACAAAACACGTTTGTAAGCCCCCTGTCGCCATATTGGTTTTAAATTTAAATTTTTTTAAGGATATTTGTTGTGTGTTTAAATACCTATCGTTTAAGACCCCACTCGACCATATTTTAAAAATATATAATTTTGATGCCCCGAGCTCCATAATTAATAATAATTTTTTAATTTGTAAGCGTTTATAAAACGATCAGGAAGAGTTTAACGCGTATTTATAAACTCCAATGCCAATTTAAAAATAAATTGGTTGGGACGACATTACCATTTTCATTTCTAAACATAACCCCCCCCCCCCTCTACCACCATATACAATTCGCTGTCATGTTGATTTTACAACAAAATCTGTTTGAAAATTTTCTTCGGGTTGAAAATAACTATCGTTTGATACCCCACTCGATATTTATGTTACCCCTACATTTTTACCCCCTCCATTTTTAAAGTCTATCTTCAAATTTGTTTTTAAATCCCCAATGGAAATTTTTTCAATAAATAAATTTAAAAAAAATAAATTTACAATAATTTGAATATATAAAAAATATATTTTGAATTTTGTTGACGTTTACAGAGTTGACAATGTTGACAGTTGACATGACACTTGTTTGTTGGCGTTATAATTGTCGTTGACGTGGTTATCATTAATATTGATGTGGTTGTCATTATTATTGACGTTGACAATTAATTAATGACATTAATTTGACAGTTTTGTCATAATTGTGACAGTTGATGATATCAATTCATAATGATACTTTACAATCTTCATGGTATACTGAGATTAACTGTAATAAACAGCTTTGACTTTGACGTTGACATTTTAGAATGAATGTTGCGAATCAGCACTGATGCCCATGACACCCAGTCATTTGATAGTTAACGTCAGGGTCATTGAACGTTGCTTACAGAAGGATATTTAACAAAAATGTGAACTGTAATTGACATTGATTTACAGTTGACATCAAAGTTGACGTTGACAGTTAATTTTAAGGTCTAAAGTGACACGGATGACAATCAGATGTCATTGACAGTTTGATACTGACAGTTAACAGATTGTAACAAATCGACTTTAACAATAAATAATGGCGAATTAATTGAGCTTTTAATCGAATCTGTAGACTGACATTGTCATCTGTCAACGTCAAGTGAATTTTTCAACAAAAAAGACAGTTGATTGTCAGTGAAATTGTCATCTGTCAGTATCGAAGGTCTTAATTTTATGGAAGATTTTAAATGTGTTAGTTGTCAACTGTCACGAATTTTTATCCGAAATTAGAACCTGTCAGTGAAAACGTCAACTGTTAACCATTAAAAATTATTTCAAAAGTTTCAATTTTCTTAAAAATAAGTTAGTAACGAACGCCTTCTTGTTCTTGAAAGTAAAGAAGGGAGGGCTGGCTACGTATGTTTCGGCGTTCGTGAACTCAAACGGACAGGAAGTCGTCTCCTTGATTGTTTCGTCAGCCCGTTCTTCCACCGTCACTATCCTAAAACATTTGTATCTCAAAAAACAAAAATCCGGCCAACCAAAGCTCACTTGTCTTCTTCGGTGCAGTTCGTCTCTTTAAAGCAGACTATTTGCGCCACGTTGAAAAATATGGCGCCTATGGTGTTCCCCGTTTCGGTTCCGGTATTCTTCAGGCACTCTTGGAATTTCGTGTCGCAATCGCAATGCGATCTGAAAAGTGTGTTTAAAAAAAAAATGTGCAAACGTCGTGTAATTACCTGGTATAAGATGACGTGTTGCAGATGCCTCCTTTACATTGGCCGGCTTCTAGGGACGACGGGCAATTGTCGTGTTCCCTACAGCAACTGTCTTCTTTACTGTGCACGCCCAGTTGGGTGTAATAGGTTGCTTTCGTACCTGGGCCGCACCAATACGTACCTGGATACATGAATCCGTGTTTTTTTCTCGATGCGCACGGTGTTTCCATTTTTTCGATGGCTTCGAGCTCGACGACAGTAAATTGTCTTGGATGTTTTTTCAATAAGTTGGCTATGGTTGCCCTATATAATTATACATGTATGTATATAATCGTATATAATAGGAAAACTACCTGTCGGTGTGCACTTGACAGAATGGAAATTTCCTGGTGAATTCTAGGACTTTGGACGAGTCGAAATCTCGGACGAATACGGAAGCCCTTATGATTGTCAACATCATCAGACTTATGATTATGACCTGAAAAAAGACGTACTGTATATTGAAGATCTATAACATCCTGTATATTTTATTGATGTTTTAACAAGTTGTTATTTATTGGAAAATATATTTTTTAAAAACGTCCCGATGTGTGAATATATACAGGCTGATTTATTAGTTACAATACAAACATTAACAGATGATTGCTGATGGGATTTTAATTTATGCAAAAAGTCTTATTAAGATTTTCGACTTTTTTTTTTAATAATGAATCGCCTGCCGGAGTTATTCGATCAAATTTGGAAACACCCTGTATATATTTATATACAGGTTTTTCGAGCCATCGTTGACATTTTGTAACTTTTAATGAGACGATATTCAACAATAAATTTTACGTAAGATTCTAGGACCCTCTATCAATGGATATGTGAATAATATACAGGGTGTTCGATTTTAAAATGTATAAATTGTGTATTGTTTCGAAATTTAAATTCAAAATTTGGTATTGAATGTATTTTTTACACATTGTCGGATTATATCAATCTGTGTAATATACAGGGTGTTTACTTTTAAAATAACGTAATCGTGTGGGATTGTGGGAGAATCCGAGAAGAAAAAGTGCCTACTGTTGAATTTAGTGTTCGTCAACACGTATCGCCTATTGACCTATATATACCGAGTGTTCGATTTTTAGAAAAATAACAAAATCACTAAAAAAAATCTTTAAATTGCGAAACACTCATTTTTTTCAACTTGTAGCCATATATACTTATAGACTTGAATATACTGTATTCGATTCGATTTGTAAATTTCTTAACAGGTAATTGCGTTTTGTCCATTTCCTAACCATTAGATACAGGCTAACCACATCCAGCAAAAATGGAGGAACTTTTAAAATAATTTTCGGAAACCGCAAATGTTATCGTTATGTTTTGATTTCCTTTTTAATTATAAAATTTTGTCAACTGCGGCGTAATTGCAATGTAACTACGACTTGCGACTCCCTCTAGCCGAGGTTGACGTAAACGTCGACGTTTCTTTGTTTGAATTTATTACATTCGATGGGTTGTAAGTTGAAACTACGTCGTTAATTCATAAATTTTAAGTTTGAAACTTGCAACCCTAAGAAATTCAAAATGGCGTGGTTGAAACATTTTTGAAATTTTAGTTTTTAATTTCAGTATAATTTCTAGATTGAAAACTTCCGCCTTAAAGATCGGAAATTTCGAATAGGGATAATTATTTTGATTGAAAGGTTGAAATTCAAAGTTGAAAAGTGATGATGTTCAATAATTGATTATGGCCATTTTTTGCAGTTGAAGTCTGCAATTGTAACCCTGAAATTTTCCATGAATAGTTCGGTTGAAAACAATTTTTAGAGCATTTTAAGATGTTCAAGGAAATCATGTTTAAGGAGTTTCCGGCTTGAAAGTTGAAAATTAAACATTAAAAATATAGAAAGCGTTAAAATTCGTGGTTGAAAACCATTCGATATCGAAATATAGTTTTTTATTTGTTTTTGAATTGCCCGATGTTTTCACTTAGGAATTTCTTATGGGTTGAGGCAGACGCTAACGACTCTAAAAAGTGGATGGCCGCGACCAACTTTCAACTGTCTACGCGTCTTACGCTCAACACGACAGAAATTCTCTTTTTAAAATTCATTCTCCGCAAGTAATGCCATAATTTTAATTTATAATTTATGTTAAAGATAAAAACAAGCAAAAACAATTGTTAAACAAGAAAAATGATCGCGTTAGCCTTGACGGTGGTTGAGTAACAACCGCAATTGGTCAATTTAAATTTTCATTTGTTTATTTAAATGTTTATAAAAACATTAAAAGTCTCACCTTCATCTTTTGTTTTTTGATTCCCACGGTAACTGCGATGATAAATACCAAAAACTACTATCACAAAGTAAACAATTGCGCGCGGTGTTTGCGTTGCGCGAATTGCTCCTTAAAAAAGTCGAATGATACAAAAATTTTCAAAACAGAAGTGCGAAATCTCCCCGTTCCCCACCGCGCACCGCGCCGCGAGCGTCGATTGTTTCGATTGCGCTCGCCGATAATTTTTAATTGGAAAGTTTTAAAAATCGCCGAAACGATCGAAACTGTAATCGACGCTACGAAATTTTCAGAAATTTACAAAATTGCGAATTTTAAGGAAAAGAATAAATCGCGAATTCTTTTGAAAAGAAACAATAGAAATATAATTTTTTGATGGTTTAGGTTCGAGTTTTAAATTCCAAATTAATGTTACGCCTATGATTTATGCAACTGAACGTACTTTTAATTCTCCGTTTGGCCGATGAAGGCGCTTCGATATGAATTAAACTGACGTATTTAAAAAATTGAAAGATGAAAAGTCTTGAAATTACGTAAACATAAATGAAGCAAATTACTGATAATAATGTCTATTAATTTATATTATTTAAAACAAATGGGGGAAGAAATCTGCCAAAAAGAAATAAATTTAAAACGTTGCTATCTTCACGTATGATTTTGGTTTCACTCGATAGATGGCGCTGTTTAAAATATTCAAATAAACATTGTTTATTGTTTAATATGTGAAGTGTTCGAAGTGTTGGAAAAATTAGCAACGGTAGTAAAGTGAAATTGCCGTTCAAACGTCGTTAAATACGCAAGTAAACAACTACAATAAGTACAATTGTAGTTCTTTCTGTAAACAAAGGTGGCGCTACAATCGTAACCTTATTTGTAAAAAAATTGACGTGAAATGTCATTTTAAAGAAAACGATGTTAAAATAGTTTAGTTAATTTTTAGCAATATGTTTTATAAATTTGCAATAATTTTTGTGATAGCAATCTGTGAATCTCGCACAGTGCCCAGAGCCGCCAACGAAGTCTTCCTCTCCGAAGCCAAGTATCAAAATTATGACGAGTTGACCGTTCTTTTCAAAGAATTGGAGAGAAATTATTCCAGCGTTGCGAAATTGCACACCATCGGCAGATCTGTTAAAAATAGGGAACTATGGGCTTTAGAAATCAACTCGAACGTAAACAACAGAGCCTTACTGACGCCCATGTTCAAGTACGTAGCGAACATGCATGGCGACGAAACCGTCGGCAGGCAACTTGTGATCTATTTAGCGCAATATTTATTATCGAATTACGGATACGATGAGCGTATCACGAAATTAATAAACACCACCGATATATATTTGATGCCGTCCATGAATCCCGACGGTTACGAAAACTCACGGGTCAGATTATTATTAATCATGTACAAAATTGATCTATAATATGATGATGATTTTAGGAAGGTATGTGCGAGTCGAAAAACCAATATGTCGGACGACAAAATGAAAACAACAAAGATTTAAATCGTGATTTCCCTGACCAATTTGATCCCGTAAGAATCGGTACAATTTTATCGGGTCGTCAACCGGAAACCGTCGCGATGATGACGTGGATCGTATCGAGACCTTTCGTCCTATCTGGTAATTTACACGGCGGTGCTGTTGTCGCAAGTTACCCTTATGATAATTCTGGGTAAGTAACACGCTATGGGATGCCTTAAACCAGATCAATATCGTAAAATTTCTGTTTTATTTTCTGGTCTTTATCCCCTGAGGAAGCATGCAAATTTAACAAACTTAATTTTCTAAACTTAACCTCTGAGTTTTAACTTACATATTCTGTAAGAGATGACGTAGCGAACTTTTCATACTTGTCGACTATGAAACCGGTTCCTAACCTCCTCCCTTTTTTGTTTTTCTTCTTCTGCTTCTACAGGTTTCTGCTGATATCCGTGTCCATATCCATAGCCCGGGTCTCATCATCCTTCATTTGTTCCTTTTGTGGTCCTAGCTCGCTGTCAGTTTTCGAAACCTCCTTTCGACTACTTTTCCCTCTTGCTTCTCTGTCTTTCCTCATTATTTTTGTGTGGTTCTAAAATGAATAAAATTTCAGGACCGGGCGATCGTGTTGTTCGGAAAGTGCAACACCAGACAATAATATTTTCAAACAACTTGCACTTTTATATTCACAAAGTCACTCGTTGATGAAAACCGGCGAAGTTTGTCCTAGAGATCACTTCCCCGAAGGGATAACCAACGGTGCCTTTTGGTACGAATTGTCGGGTTAGTTTTCGTTTTCGAGTCGGATTTGTCGTTAATTTTCGTGTTTAGGTGGAATGCAGGATTTTAATTATTTGCATTCGAATTGTTTCGACGTGACTTTCGAGTTGTCGTGCTGCAAGTTTCCGCCGGCCAGCGAACTAAGAAAAGAATGGGAGTTGAATAAAGAGTCGATGCTTTCGTTTATGGAGGCCACGCACTGGGGTGCGAAAGGGTTGGTGCTCAACGAAGATAACGAAGCCGTTTTGGATGCAGATGTTGTCGTCGAAGGAATTGATCATAACGTGACGACTTCGAATCGCGGTGAATATTGGAGGTTGCTGTTACCGGGGGAATATAAAATGTTTGCCGCAGGATACGGGTATGTTTTGTAAAGTTGAGATTTTTTATGATTTTGTTCGATTGTAGGTATGATCCATCGGAACATGTAATAGTGAATGTCGAACAAGGGAAAACGACGCTGCAGGATTTCACCTTGAGGAGAAAAAAGGACGAAGGTAACGTTAGTCAGGGTTGGCTTTGGTCGAAATAATTTTTTTATATTTGTCGGTGTTGGTGCTTTATACTCATTTTTAATCGATTAAATAGGTACTCATTTTTAAATATCTCGGAGTAAAATACATATGTATTTTTGTAGATCTTTTTTGTTGTATAATAAAATAAATAAATAAAATGGACATGTGTATTTTATTTTCCGATCTAACCTGCATTATTAAATTCGCACGAGCACGACTTTTCAGTTTCGGCACGGACGAACGAAACCGCTAGAGTGCACCCAACGGCATTAACCTTGTTGGTAGCCTTGCTTAGTTTCACTTTCAAGAACCAGTGGGCGTTGTGAACATCGATAACAAATGTACAAATAAATGTAAAGAAAGTAATAAAATTACGTCAAATTTTAATGTTTTTGAATACGGATGAATGAAATCTGTTACGTTAGGTGCGTTTGCAAATTGGGAAAACGTCACGGGTGCCAAATTTGACGAGTTCGGTTTTATGATCGATCCGGCCGGCGAATTCAAACATCACCGTTACGAAGACATGGAAAGATTTTTGTTCGAGTTTAATGGGACGTACGAGGAGATCACCGATTTGAAAAGTGTCGGAAAATCCGTCCAAGGAAGGGAATTGTACGTGTTCGTGTTGGGGAACACGCCGAGGGAACATTTTCCAGGTAAATTTTACGCTCCGTAAAGTTAAAATTACGGTAATTTATTTAGGAAAACCCGAGTTCAAATACGTGGCAAACATGCACGGAAACGAAGTGGTCGGTCGCGAATTGTTGTTGTTGCTCGTGAAGTATCTGTGTGAGAATTACGGCACGAACGACAGGGTTACCAATTTATTGAACACGACCCGAATCCACGTCATGCCTAGCATGAATCCGGACGGATACGAAATGGCACGTGAAGGTAATTTCCAATTCGTGCAAACACAGTAATTTTTTTAAAATTTTTAGGTAACGATGAGTTGGGTCGTGGAAATGCCCACAACGTTGATTTAAATCGCAATTTCCCCGATCAATACGTCACAAATAAGGTTAGTAGAATTTTCCATATAATAATAACATGTTAGCTGCGAGCCAAGTTGGCCCATGGCTTGATTGATTATCACCTTCTATTGCCCTCTGACCTTAGCCTTCCTTTTCCACCCAGAAACTTTCAGCGCTTTTATATTCTTCTTCACTTCATCCCTCCATCTTGATTTTGGGCATCTTTTCTTCCTTCCAAAAAAATTAATCAAAGTAAACCATGAAGAAAAATCGGCATGTCTTTACTTAAACCACTATTTATTTCTTAATGTCAAATTGACGTTTGCCATTTGCCGTTTCCCGGTTTCATTTCCACTTCAAAAATAGAATTTTAAAAGCTTTGATTTGTTTGGACGACATTCTTGACAAACGTCAATTTGACATTAAGAAATAAATAGTGGTTAAAGTAAAGACCGATTTTCGTTCATGGCTTACTTTGACTAATCTTTTTTTCGTTCTCACTGTATAATTTTACATTGAACGTGTCTTATTATAGTTTAACGAAAACACCGAACCGGAAACCAGAGCGGTAATGAAATGGATTTTATCCGAGCCTTTCGTCTTATCCGCAAATCTCCACAACGGCGCCTTGGTCGCAAATTACCCGTTTGATGACTCTCCGAACACAACCATAACGAACAATCCGTCACCTGACGACACCATCTTTAAATATTTGGCACGGATTTATTCGAATGTGAGTTTTTGATCTTTTCATTACCGTTCAATCAAAATTTAGGCCCATAGGACGATGCATCTCGGAAAACCTTGTCCGCAATATCCACGGGAACGTTTCGAAAATGGAATAGTGAATGGTGCTAAATGGTACGCGGTGACCGGAGGTATGCAAGATTGGAATTATTTAGTCGC
This sequence comes from Lethrus apterus, assembly GCA_018397195.1. Classification (NCBI taxonomy): domain Eukaryota; kingdom Metazoa; phylum Arthropoda; class Insecta; order Coleoptera; family Geotrupidae; genus Lethrus; species Lethrus apterus. Next base: position 5,035 of record JAFFZR010027986.1, on the reverse strand, counting down.
AGGATGCATGGAATTGACGTTGGAGATCGGTTGTTATAAGTATCCGAAAGCGTCGGAATTGCCGCAATATTGGATGGATAATCGTGAAGCTTTGCTCAGTTACATTGAGCAGGTGCATAAAGGCGTGCACGGTTTTGTATCGAGTACCATAGGGCATCCCATTGAACATGCCGAGATTCAAATTTCAGGGATCGATCACCTCGTCAAGTCGGCCAAAAATGGTGATTATTGGAGGATTTTGCTTCCGGGGAAATATAACTTAACTGTTTCGGCAAGAGGGTACGAAAGCTACACGCAAGAAATTGTTATTCCGGATGGCGGTACCTTGGGTTTGAATGTGACTTTAATGCGCGACGACCCGATGCATTGGGCTAGCGCTTACGATTTCGGAATCACAGCCAACCAATACAAACCGAAATATCATTCGAATCAGGAATTGTATTCAATAATGGCGGAGTTTGAAAATCGTTTTCCCGGTGTTGCTGAATTCGAAGGTGGTGACGATTACATATCGATGAGTATCCATTCGGTGAAGATAAGTCACGAGGTTAGAATTTAATAATTTTTCAAAACAAATTTCTAAACATATTACTCCCCTCTACCACCATATTCAGTTGGCTGTCATGTTGTCAACGTCGATGATCAAGTTGCATTGACACTTTGTAATGTGACAGTTGACGTTGTCACTTAATGTTAATCAATTTTTCTGATATTTTAAACTTTGACAGTTAATGTGACGTTGACATTGACATTTTTTTTATAATATGAAAAATGCTATGCTGAGTTAATTAACAATGCTAATAAATTAACAATGACACATTGAAATTGACAGGTAATGTTGACAGTTTTCACTGACACTTTGCTTACAAAACAATTGCTGAATACGTAGGAAGTTGAAAACGACAACAAATCGGTAATAACGGTTGACATTGACTTGTTTACTGTCATTGCAATTTGACAGTTTGACAGATATTGACTTGCATTGATCGCTCACAGCAGCCGTACTGACGACGGGTTTATTCTCCCAGAAACTAACGTTATTCTACGGAAGTGATCGTTCAATGCATGTCAAGCTTGTTGTGTCAACTGAATTTAATAAAAAAAATGTGCTTATTAAATTTCAGATCAATTCCTCGGATGAACTTAAATATCACGTGGCGGTAATGGGTAATTTGTTCGCGACGCAACCAATCGGAAGAGAGATTGCGATTTATTTAACGAGACATTTGCTCGAAGGTCACAATTTCGAGGACCCTTACGTCATGAAAATTTTGCAAAACGCCGTCATACACGTCGTGCCGGTCGTAGACGTGGCTTTCGAAAAGATCTGGGGGGATTACCCGAAAACGGCATCGGGCAAAGACAGACCCGATGGTTATCTATGCAATAACATATCGGCCGATTTCGAACAAATCGGTGATCGAATTTTAAACACGGCCAACCGATTGAACGGAGATCAAAGTCGCATAGTAAACGCCTTCAAACACATGCTGTTGGATGAGGGGTTCGATTTTATCGTCAATATCGAAGGTGGCAGTATCGGATTGGTGTAAGTTTCAAACCTTAGTAGTATTGGCCGATTTTGAAATCACCTCCTCTTCCCGGTACTACGCATGCGCGGTTTTTTAAATAAAAAGCTATGATCGGCTTTTGAACAGTTCTTCCTGATCGGCTTTGGGGGCGAAAAGACCTTTCATTTGACACCCAACATCTATATTTACAGCTACATCCGCTTTAACCGGAAGTGATTGTCATTTTTCCCGCCGCCATTTTGCATATTTAAATTTCCCGCCGCCATTTTGTATATTTAAATTTTGCCGCCGCCATTTTGCATATTTAAATTTCCCGCCGCCATTTATTCGGGGGTCAAATGTCAAGGGTCAAGATCATAGGTTGGGTTGGTGACTTTTATACTTACAGCTACATCCGCTTTAGCCGGAAGTGATTGTCATTTTTCCCGCCGCCATTTTTCATATTTAAATTTCCCGCCGCCATTTTTCATAGTTAAATTTCCCTCCACTATTTTTCATATTTAAATTTGCCGCTGCGGCCATTTTATATTTCAAATTTCCCGCCGCCATCTATTCGGGGGGTCAAATGTCAAGCGTCAAGATCAAAGGTTAGGTTGGTGACTTTTATTTAAAAACCGCGCGTGCGCATTACCGGAAATAGGTGGTGGTTCCAGAATCGGCCAATACTACTACTAATATTCGTTTAAATTCCAAATTAAAAATTACAGATATCCACAACCCATCGACGAGTTAAAAATATATGAAGGCTTCGCCGAGCAATACAAGAAATCCATGAAACACGAATCGTGCCCCACAAACATAAAAGCCACGGATGATGTCATAACGGATTACATTTACAATGAGTATGATACCCCCATGTTCACGGCTAAAGTTTCTTGTTGCGAGTATCCGGCCATCGAAAACTTACCCTTTATTTGGAGGGAGGTGTTACAGCCGATTAAAAACATCTTGGGAATCGTAAACACAGGTAATCACAATTAAACAAAAGTCACAATTTACGAAGTTCCATGGGGGACTTCTGGTCGAGTTCTGGTTAAGCTCGCCCAGTAAGGTTCTCAAGCTGATCGACGCTGTCGGCTGGCTTGAGCAGGGGAGACCATCTAATGGGCCCACTTTAGAGGCCTAGTGTGGCCTTCAGACCACACACCCTCCAAATCTTGAAATCTCGAAGTCAAACAATGCTTTTTGTAGGTATTGAGGGTTTTGTGAAAAACAAGTTGAAATTTCCGATGATAAACGCCACTGTGAGTGTAAAAGGTGTCGATCGGTTATACGAAGTGACAAAAATATCCGCTCATTTTAAAATAATGCTTCCCGTTGGAAAATACTCATTCGAGGTTAAATGCCACGGTTATGACACGAAAACAATCTTTGGTGACGTCACAGAGGGTTCGATTACAAAATTTGATGTTGTGTTGGACGATATATCGGTTACTAATACCAAAAGTGAATTTCATGAAGTTACTAATACCAAAAGTGAATTGTATGAAATTCCTAAGCAAGCATTTGTTGGAATAACAGGTATTTATCTCCAAACATTCCGATAATTTCTAATTTTTAATCTTAAAGGTTACGTTTTGGATTTATCCAACCATCCCATCGCCGCCACTTTAGAAATAATGGAACCGAATATAACGATATCGACCACAAATGGTACTTACAAACAGATTTTACCACCGGGAAAATATACAATTAAAGTGACTGCTTCGGGTTTCAAACCGACTGTTAAATACGTCGATGTTGACGATGTGACGACACCGAGAGTTGTCATGTTTACGTTGAAAAAAGACGAACATGTTTGGGGCATGCCGAGGTTGGCTTTCGTGATATTAACAGGTTGTGTCGTCGTGTGAATTTCAGGATTCATTATTTTTGTGTTGTAGGTTTCGTAATAGCGTCTACGATTGGTTTGATGGTGTTTTGTTACATGGCGTGTAAAAGTAAAAAAGGTTACGGGCTTTTATCGTATGAAGATTACGATGATAAAAATTCAGATCTGTTCGGGCCAATAACCGGTACGTACGAACGTTCGTTATTTAATAAATTAAGAGTTTCCCTATAGATTTCAAAGCACCGTTGAGGCCGTATTTCGATGAAGATGACGATGATGAAAAGGAATCGTTTTTGAGTTCGTCGGAGGATGAAATCGTTTTGTTGCAAAAGGAAAAGTACGAGAAGGTTCCAGTTGTGCAGAAATGATTTTAATGTTTATTTTTATATGTTTCGTATGAAAATATTTATTTTAACGTAAATTTAAGTATTCTGTATTTTAAGCTAAAAGGTTGGTGATGCTGATTTATTAAGTTGACCAAACCAACACAAAAATTATTTGTGCCAACCAATTTAATTTACGTAATTCTAAAAATACTGTCTCACTAACGGTTATACAATGTTTTAGGATAAATTTAGCAGCAAGTTATTAAAACCGGGAATGTAACGGTTAAACACCAATTTTTCATTTGTTTTTTTTTTTTTTTAATGTATTAAATTTTGACAAATATACGTATACAAAGATTTTTAGTTTTTATACCAGTTTTCTTATTCCAATTCACAGCCAACTCCATTCAAGACGAAGTTTTGCAGTCGAAGAGTAACCTTGGGATAAGAAAGGAAATGTTTTTGTTTTTATGAAACACGTTTACAATATTTTTGAAAAATCAAAATCCATATTTGTTTTTCTCCATCTTTAAAGTGACAAGAACATATAACGGAAAATTTGTTTGCTTTTCGGTCAGCTCGCCTAAAAATTCATTGTGATAGTAAGTTTTATAAATAGTAAGCTTTATAAATAAAGCTTTGAACTATGTTTACAATTACCAGGTTAACTAGTCATGTAAGTACCTTATAAGTTGTTCCTATTTTTTTCTTGCAGTTTGCAGAAACTTATACATCTTGCAACCATTTTTGTTTGTATGGCTACAGTCAGGAGCAAAACAGCACCCCATCTTTGGGAATAAAGCAAATATTTATATTTTTACACAAAATTCTACGAGAGAAAAAAAATAACACTGAATACAAATAACGATTCTCCGGCGTTTAAACTTACCAAGAATAAAAAATAATAGCTCAAAGTAGCACTGAAAAATATTGTTTTTTTTTATAAACGAAGGAAAATGTAGAGAAAGTTCAAATAATTAAAATGAAACACCAACAACACACCAACAACGAATAAACGTTTACTTTGACCGTGTAAATGTCAAAAATCTCTCTTTTCGTTCGCATTTCGCGACAATTACGGAGCCTCTTGCGATCATGTTTTTGAACAAACGGACGAAAAGACAGCCCGACTTTACAAATTTGACCTTTTCCGAGCCGCACAATTCGTCATTTTCGTAAGACGGCCATTTTCCGGGACGCATGCGATTGCATTGAGCTTGAAGAAGCAAACGCATTTTTTTGCCGAAATCGGGATAATCGAGACGAGAAAATCAATTGAAAATTTCAATGTTCGCTTCAAATGCATTTTCACATTTTCCAGCAAATTTATCAACTTTATAAAATGA
>JAFFZR010027985.1:0-15944 GCA_018397195.1 Lethrus apterus | reverse complement strand
ATCGTAAAAACAGAACAACCTGTAGAGTTGAAAATAATTTTGGCACATTCTACATATGAATCTGAATAAATTTTGTTTTATGAACTTCCTTCGTAACCTAACCATTAATGAGATATGAAGCACCGCGTCTAACGTGGGACAGCCTGTATAAGTACGTTTTTGAAAATTGTGAGCCTTAAATAATATTTTGCGCTTTCTAAGAATTAGTGAAACATCGAAGAAGTTACTGGGAGGAAGTGTACCTAATTTATCCACAGGTATATCCAGTGTAATATTTATGAATGTCCAATATATCTGTCAAATCTTATTAATACTTCTTTATTAAAGCATAATAATTATAAATAATGTATCATTGTTATAACAAATCTCTGCGGCATCCATTTGCAAAGATTAATTTCGTTCTTGTTAAATTAATATTAATGAATAGATTTGCTTTTGCTTGTATTAGTAAAAATAAATTGATATAATTTCTCGTATTTTCCATAGGGATAATTATTTAATTGTTTCTAAGGAAAAACGCAGGGAATTAAATTAATTAATTTTTGTATAATACTTAATACCCCCACCCGGCGTTTTTACAATATCGTAAGTTTCTTCCAGTTCGTTAGATGGCGCACAACATGGTTCTCAATCGTGATAAATAAGATTCCTTTCTATAGGTTATTATTATCTATACAGTGCGCAGACGTCAGCTGTCGACAAAATACTTTGACACAACAAGCAGCCGTATTGACGAAAGGTTTATTCCCCCAGAAAGTAACGTTAGTCCACATTAGTCTACGGAGGTGAGCGTTCAATGCATGTCAAGCTTGTTGTGTCAAAACATTTTCTTATATCATCAATATTTTATTTTACTTTAGTTTGTGAAAATAATTGTCACAAAAAGATGAAGATAATTAAAGAACACGAAAATATAAAACAATACCTTCTGAAATGAACATTACTCCAAAAAGTAAATATATGAGAAAATAAAAATGTTGTGAAATTAAGAAAACACAATTATTTAAAAGTACGTTGCATTAGGTTGGAATAGGTTCCAACTCCAACTCCAACCTATTTGAACCTAGACATGTATAATAATTTTACAATCAAAGTAAGAAATTACCAGAAACCTATTCCATATCCAATAAATACCCTTTAAACTTAATCATAAGTTATAATTTCAACATTTGTATAAAAAAAAGCGAAAAATATGTAACAAATTAATGGGAATATGAAAAACAAAAAAAAGCGGAAATAATAAATCCATACAAAATAAAAATTAAGAAGATGAAATTATCTAAAGATGCTTTAGGTTGGAATAGGTTCGATGCGATGCGATGCGACGTGCTCCAACCTAGACTTGTATAATGATTTTACAATCAAAGTAAGAAATTACCAAAAATAATCATTAAATAATTTATTAGAATATGAAAAATAATTGAAAAGCACGTAAGCAGTAAAATGTTATCTTTTAAAATGATCGTGTACCTAATAAGTAACAACAAGAAAAAAATTAAAAATTGAACGGAGTCAACAACTTTAGTAGTATATTACTTTTACAATCAAAGAAGCTGACAAAAATATTTAATAATTAATTTATGTATTGACGAAAAAAATTATCAAAATTACTTATAAGTGGTGCTGAACCCATTTGCAACGTCACTTTTTGACATTTGTTCTTAGAAAATACTGAATTTTGTGTTAATTGTTCGAAAAAAAATAACATTCTCACCAAAGTGATCATAGCGATGTATTGACAGCGTTTAAAGTTAAAAAATTTAGTCGTCATTATATTTTATGTGTACTTGCTAATTTCTGTCTTTTATTTGAACTAACTAAGCTTTTATAACCAAATGATGAAACCTCATTTAGGTTTCAAGGTTAACCTCGACGCCTGTTTTAAATAATTTTCATTCATTCAAAGCTTACAAAGTGATTCATGTTTCATAATGAACCTGATAAGCATTCTAGAAAAAAAAATCTTGAGAGGGACACGTGTGTTTATGATTTTATGTTGATTTCTATAAAGAAAGTGCAGAGCTTTTGCAATCTAAACTTGTAAAAATCACGTGAATCCACTGAAAATAATTTTATTTATTTTATAGAAAAAATCTTTTGTAATTTTTGCTTAAATATGATTCCGTAATATAATTCAACACCGGAATACTTTTAAAAGTAAAAGTCTTCATTTTATTGTATATTTAATTTATATTTATAACATATGTTTTATATGCGTTTCAGTGAACAGCGAGAAACAATGTTTTGAAAATGGAACCTGGAATACAACTACGAATTATGCCGTATGTGCATCAGCTCCAATATACAGATTAAGGCATAGTTTTCACGTCATCGTCCTCGGCATTTCTGTTGCTTTATCATTTCCATCTGTTGTAATATTTGTAGTGCATCCTAAACTTCGAGTATTAAGGATAATATTGCAAAGGAATTTAATTATATCTATCATATTAAAAAACATCTTATCGATTCTATCTAAAGTTATAGTAATACTCGATTCTTTAAAACCAGCCGCTGAAACTAACAATGTTATGAATAATAGTGGAGTGGCATGCAAAGTATTAGCATTTACCGAGAGCTTTTCTAAAAATTTGGTATTTGCATGCATGATGATGGTTGGATATTATCTGCATAAATCGATTGCTCGAGTATTTAGCCGTGATCCCAGTATTTATTTCATATATGGCACTTTAACAGGTAAGGCACTAAATCCTCATCCCTTAAGTAGCTTAAATAGTAATTACTAAAATAATACTATAACAAAATATATTTTCAGTCTCCGTAATTCCAACAACGATATGGGCAATCTTAATGGCTACTAATGGCACTGAGTATTGTTGGATGGTAGACTCTCAATCATGGTATCAGTGGATTTCAGATGGATTTAAATTATTAGTTCTTGTTATAAACACTGTTTTATTGATCGATATAATTCGTGTGATATTAACAAAAGGATCAAAGGAAAACAATCAGCAAAACAAGTAACCACATTTTTATTATAACTTACCTACAATCTTATAAATAACGTTAGAAAGGAAGCTTTTTGTAAAATATTATCAGCTAGGAAATTTGATAGCCGTAAAATTTACAATTTATACAAATAAACAATAAGAAGGATAGGAAGGCATTTGGAATAAAAAAAAGCTTCTACTTCGATTCAAATATAGATATTCGATAATAGTCGTACCTTGTTGAAAATATTTGCACAAAAAAGTTAATATCTTTTTATACATATATGACACTAATAGTAGCAAGTAACAATCATAATGAAGAATGTAATAAAATATAAATTCTTAAGCCGAAAAAAAAAAATTATTTCCTATGCAAATCGAATATAATCTAATATAATTATTTGTCTTAGATCGGCAATGAAAGTAGCCATATTTCTTATTCCTTTATTTGGTATACCACTTTTATTTACTGGTCAAAGAAGTTTATTCAATACTGATTCGTGTGTAGCTGGCAACGCTTACTATTTATCCACGTACTTTATTGAAGCTTTGCAAGGAGTAATAGTTGCCCTTTTATTTTGTTACTTAAATAAAGAAGTAAGTATATATTTCGTGCACAAAACTAAACTTTCACTAATTGCATATTTTAATTGTAGGTTCACAAAGAATTAAAGAATTCTTATAGAAAATTTCGTTTGTATTTAGAATCTAGATATGGTATAAATTATATACAAAATGAAAATAGGAGAAGAACGACGGCATATACAAATGTGAGAACAAGCGTTGTTGAAACTAAATAAAAGACACGTCTTGTAGATAATTTAATAGGACAATTTAAAGATTTTACGTGATCGTTGTCTACATTTTTTCGCATTGCCGTAAAAATAAGCGCTGCGAATTCAGATAGTTAGTTTAAAACATCTTTCATTTGTTACTTGACTTATTTATACATAGGTATACAGGATCATTCTGAAATGTGTCCCTATTTTAACAGGTGATAGCTGACCATAGCCCAACCCCAAAAACGGTCCTATGTTTAGTTCTGAGTAAAATATGAAAATAACGCCGAATTATCGACAATAAAAGTTGTTTTGTAACATTTCATGTTATTTCCAACAATGGAAGTTTATTTTCAATGCGACGCATATTGAAATGGATGCAGAACCGGATTTAGAACCGAATGCCAATATAAAAATGACATTTTTCGAAAATTTTAAATGACGATAGGACCGCCGTTTTTGCGGATTAGGTTTTGGTTAAGGTCAGCTATCACCTGTTTAAATAGTGGTACAGAATGACCCTGAATAAAAAACACAGATCTTGAAACTAGAATTCATTTAATATTATAATAATAGTTATTAATTTAATCGTGTGTATGTACATTTTTAATCATAAATTATTAGCTGGATAAATGCAATAAATTATGTACCTTTTCCATTTTTATGAATTTTAATTATGGTATTGTTTTCAATATTACATTGAAAATACGCCTCAAACAAAATATTATACCGACATAAAAATTACAAAATCTTAGAATTCATTGTTTTAGGAAAGGCAAAACATACTTAAATATTATACAGGCAAGTTATCTGCGCACTATTGCTATCTTCGTTATTTTTGGAGCTACAGAGTCGGTTAAATTGGCAAAGATGCAGTGATTTTTCCGCTGATTGCAATGGTCCACACAAAAAAAAACAATTGCGAATCACATTTCAGAGCCAATTCAGATAATTACATTTTCTAAACGGAACACTCTGTATATTTATGTAGAAATCGGTAGAATATGAAATTTTGCACAAAATCTTCTTATACTACTATATAGTGTTGGTCAATACATCAAAAATGTGTAGTTTTTTCTACAGCAATTACAATGGCATACCCAAAAAAAAACAATTGCGAGTCGCATTTTGAACTAACAAAAACATTTTTTTATGAGACATGCTGAATATTTTAATTGCTAAAAAGTTAAATTTTACATAGAATACTCTTCTAATAGTAAATCGTAAGATGAAAGGTCAAATTTTAATATAAAATAAGTAAATGAGTATTGAAGCAAGCAGTTCGAAAATGCGACTGGCAATTGTTTTTTTGAGTATGCCATTGTAATCAGTAGAAAAACTACACATTTTTGATGTATTGACCAACCCCGCAGCTTCTCTACTAACGACGTTATCCCATGTGCGGTGACCTGTATTAATATCGTCGTAGCTCTTTTGTTTTTCATTTCTATAGTAGTATAAGAAGATTTTGTGCAAAATTTCATTTTCTACCGACTGCTACATAAATATACAGGATGTTCCATTAAAAAAATATAATTATCTGAGTTGGCTCTGAAATGTGATGTGCAATTGTTTTTTTGTGTGGATCATTGCAATAAGCGGAAAAATCACTGCATCTTTGCTAATTTAACCGACTCTGTAGTTCCAAAAATAGCGAAGACAGCAATAGTGAGCCGATAGCTTTGAACACCATGTATAATAACTTTTTAAGGTAAATACTTTTAGTTATGTTTTGCTGAAAATACCAACCACAGTTACAAAAATGCCTATTAATTAATTTACTTGAAATTTCCTATTTTCGTTTTTGAATTTGGTAAAATTAATAAATATGAAAATAAAACAACTTTACATCGCTGGGTAATAAAGCTTTTCCAAACCGTAATATGAAAAACAACCTGTGTAAATGGTTGCTAATGCTGATAGATAGATTGATAGATCTGATAAGATAAGAGTTTTCTTAACAACTTAATACAGTGTGATCGAAAAAAAATTAGTCAAAGTAAGCCATGAGCAAAAATCGGCATGTCTTTACTTAAACCACTATTTATTTCTTAGAGTCAAATTGACTTTTGTCAAAAGTGTTGTCCATAATAATAATACTATATGTTCCTGAAATTCTTCATAACAGGCAACATTTGCATTTCTAAAGTAGGATTCTAAAAGAAAATCTTTGATTTGTTTGGACAACATTTTTGACAAACGTCAATTTGACATTAAGAAATAAATAATGGTTTAAGTAAAGACATGACGATTTTTGTTCATGGCTCACTTTGTAATTTTTTTTTTTTTTTTCGATCGCATTAAAACCAAAGCAGGAATATAGATTAGCAGTAAATCATTGATTTAGAAATGCTCGTATGAGTGGATAGTATAAAAAGATAAATAAATGTTTTATAAAAGTAGATACAGCATCAAGAAAACGAAGTAAGAGAATATTAAGAAAATGAAACCGTGAACATTAAGAATCCTTCAACAAGACTCACAAGGATGTTCAAACAAGATGATTCCTGACATATTAGGAAATGGTCATAAATTTTATTAATTTTCATTGAACGTGAAACACCATCACCACCATAGAAGGGAAAAGCTAATTGAGAATATTTTCATTAATATTTTCATCGTTACAATAGTCATACTATAGTTGTATTTTCAGTTATTTTAATTTTATTCATTTACTTAGTTTATTTATTTATTTTGATAAGGCAAACGCAATGCTTAAACCAACCAATTTAAAGTTCATAGATACATCGGCATCCTAAATAATAGAGGAAACTTAATATTTAATTCACATAAAAGTTTTAATACATTTTCGTGTAGCTTATAAAGACAAAGAAAATTTTATTAACAAAATTTATCGCATGTAAATTACTTACCAACACGTTTGGAAAGTAATAGGCTTTCTGAATGTAAACAAAAGTATCGTAAAACAATTGTCATTCATTGACAAATTAGAGATAAAATAATAACAAAAATATATGTTTCATATAATTATTTAAAAAAATATAAAAGATAAAATTAGTTAATAAGATATTGTAACCAGATTATTATTAAGCATTAATAACTTGCGGCCTAACGATATTTTCAATCCACGTTATATAATTGGAAACTTTAGTGTAAACTCCTGGAAGATTCGCAACGCCACACACTTTTCCAAATGACGTAACACCGACAACTATATATTGCCCATTTATTTTTATTTGTAGAGGTCCTCCAGAATCTCCCTAAAAATGAAGAAAGTAAACTTATATCATCTCATGTAGCTAAATAAATGGTAAAATAGTTATTTTATCATACGATCAACTAAAAGAAAATCTCATCGGACTGATAAAAAGTTACTAAGAATTCGTTAATTTGCTTCCCAGTGCCGGTGGAAAAATGATCAAACAAATAATTGAGTCTATAGATTAGATTAATGCATATAACCAATCTCAACCAATCTGAAAATATTAACTGCTTTTAAGGAGTTAATTTTCACTTATTTTGACTTTGTTTGTTTGCAAGAAGTAATTACCAATAAGGTTGTTAAGTTGCAGCCAGATCATCTGGCTCGGAAATAAATATTTTAGATGCAATAGTTTACAGATTAAGTCGCAAAATACACAAGAAATTTTTTTAAATAGTAACAGAAAATATAAATGGCGATTTGAAAATATGTTCACAGTTTTGAACCATAGTTCGAAAAATGGAAACACAGTTTTAGACATCATAACTATGTCATAGCAAACAGATTACATGATTTTACCGAGCAATTCACGAAAATCGCTGAATTTATAAATCTGAATCCTATCTTATAATAATAGTTAATACTAACATGACAAGTATCCTTTTCTTCGTTAAACTTTCCACCAGCGCATAACTGTGATTCCTCTAGAATCCCATTCGCGAGAGACCGCCCACTAGGATGGAAATACGTACGATTGCAAATTTTATAATCGAATTTTACTAGCTCAACTTTCATTAAATTATCACTTGCGTTGCCACTCGGTTCCAGGAATCCCCATCCTGTGGCTATTAAGTTTACACCTTCAATATTCGAATTCATGTCCAAGCAGGCAGGTTTCACATAACTGTCGAAAATGATGCGATCGCTAAGCTTTAATAATGCTATATCGTTATATTTTGAAGGTTCGTTAAACATAGGATGCGGAATAACTTGAGATATATTGAAATCTTGATACATTCCTCCCATCGACGGACCTTTCAAATTTACTGTTCCTGCTCGTACGAATTTTACTACGCCGCTAAAAAGTCGTTTGTTATACGTCAATCGAAGAACAATTATTAAAATATACATACTGAAGACGTGAGTGTAAACAATGCGCAGCAGTAAGAACAAACTGATCGGATATTAAAGTCCCTCCACATTCCCATGCAACATTGTTAGCGTCACCGAAACCCAATGCAACCTGAAACAAACAAAATGTGTATAAGAAGCGTCACTCGGTTACATCAACCCTTATGTTGGGGGGGGGGGGGCTGTCACACCAATAATTATAATGGGAATATGGGTTTTCTTGTTACAACGGTTTTTTATTTTTGAAATTCGAACCAGTAGTTCTTGAATAATAGCGTTTTAAAAATTTATTATGTAAAATAATAGGTAGTTACATGTTAACGGATTAATGCCCAGATGCGCCAAGCCACGATTAATTAATATGTATTACTTTCTATAGAAACCATTGTCATGGCTATTGTTATAATAATTGTTTCTATAGAAAATAATCAGGGATTAACTAATTTGCGTTGATGCAACTCGGCCTAAATGTTGAAAATGTTCACCATCGACTTCCATACAATAGTAGAGACACTATTCAAAATGTTGTCGAACGTTCTGCAGCATTTCGAGAGTAAGTTGACTGCATTCGTCTGTAATACGTTGTCGTAGTTCTTGTATGGAATTTGATTGGCTTGCATAAATTTTACAATAACCCCATAAAAAGAAATCAAGGGGTGATCTGGGTGGCCCTTCAATAGGGTCTCTCCTTCCAATCCATTGACCAGGAAGCCTTTCATCTAAAAAGTCTCTTACTTGTATTGCAAAGTGAGGGTGTGCATCTTAGTGAAATATGAAATGATCTTCAAGAAATCGGTTAACGTTCTAGATTCTTCCTAGTCGATCGACTGGAAAGAGAGGCCCTTCTGAATGTCCACCCAGATCACCAGACTTATCACACCTTGATTTCTTTATAGGGTTATTTAAAGAGTGAAATTAATGCAACCCAACCAAATTTTATACAAGAACTTCGACAACGTATTAGAGACGAATGCAGTCAAGTTACTCTCTACTGCTGTAGAACGTCCGACAACATTTTGCACAGTGTCTCTACTATTGTATGGAAGCCGATGGTGAACATTTTCAACATTTAATCCGTTAACATGTAAATACCTATTTTTCGATAAATATTTAAAACGCTATTATTCAAAACCTACAGGTTCGAATTTCAAAAATAAAAAACGTCGTAACAAGAAAATTATAGACTTCAAAAAAACGTATCGTCACCCGAATAATTTTAAATGGGAATAGGGGTTTTCCCATTTAAAATTATTCGGGTGACAGACCCCCCACTTAAGAGTTGATGTAACCCGAGTGAAAATAGCTAATCAAGTGTCTCCTTTAGAGCAAAAATTTACGTTTCGGGCATTTTTTTTTGTTAATTGATTAAAAAGTCAAAAAGCAAGCTGAACTCTTTTTATTGGTCCAACCTGTATAGGATAAATTCCTACATACCAGTACCAACACCTCAAGATGCATGAGATTAAAAGAATCGGCAAGGGTTAGCGAATACAAAACAATACAAAAATGGACATAATGGTATGTATAAAATAAAATCATGACGCGTTTCTAAAGTGTACCAAAAAATACACAAAGAGGAATTTGTTACGCCTTAAAATAAAATGAGTAAATTGTAATTTGCACAAAAAAATTAAATAAAATAGACCCATAAAAAGTTAGAAATTACAAAAAAGATATTTATAATAGAATCACAGGAAAGTAACTTATTTATAATAGAATCACAGGAAAGCAACTTATTTATAATAGAATCACAGGAAAGTAACTTACCATATGAGGAAATTCTTTAATGCGTGAATATTTCCCTCCGATTATATGTTTTGCACCTTTTCGAGGTTTGCTAATTGTTTGATAACTCAAGCACTCTAAAAAAATATTATGCGAAATTTTTCTTAAACAAATAAAGTTAAAACTTACTTTTTTTGCTGATAATTCCTACTTCCAAATTGCTTTTCTTATCACAGCATATGATCGGTTCAGTGTTCTGAAAGTTGCATATAGTGGGATGATTACCTTTCCGTATTTCCTTCAATGCTATGGGACAATCAATTATTCTTTGACATATTCCATTAGTATTTGTTTTTGTTCTACAACTGTCACCTACACGAAAATATGTAAAAATTTGAAAAACAATATTTTGGCACAAGTCTTAATTTAAATGCACGAAACACAACATACCTACATCTCCAAGTACTTTAACTAGACTACAAATGTTTAAAATCAGAAGCTGTTTCCACATCATATTGCAATAATACTAGTTGTTAATTCTACGATTTATAAATCTGGTATGAGATTTTTATATTGTTACTAATATAAACGTTCGTATCGGATGTGATTTATAGGAATAGGGGAATTTTACTATGTGAATTACATCCTACGTTGTTGATTCGATTAATTTCGACTTACTGTCGAAAACGTCCCGGAAACGTTTATCTACATATATGTATGTTGATATCTTTGCTCACATTGTTACTATACCTAGTGTCAGAAAATATTGGTTTCGTGTAAAGTGTGGATGTCATAAACATGAATTGTATAGATTTAAAAAAATATGAATATTTTGTGTATTGTGTATTGTATATAATTTATATAATACTGATTTGTATTAAAGGAAAGCCTCATGCAAAAGATGTTGCTAGCAAACAATTTCAGTGTATGTACAAATACATACATAGATTCAAACGTGGAAAATCTGATCAGAATAGTCGGTCGCAAGGCCAATTCAATCACAAATATTGAAAATGTGTATTTGTGATATAAGTGATTAAGCCATTAGACCAGTAATCCCTTTAATACCCTATAATCCCAGTAACCTCACATTTATGAAATTTTCATTTTTTTCAACATTAAAAATTCCAACCTTTTTTTTTATTCGTAAATGATTCGAGGCCACCCAAGTCAGAAGGACACCTGTGATGATTGTAACGCCACCAAACTATTAAAAACTATACACACTGATTGATATATGACAAAATAATATAAATATTGCCATCAGTACAAGGTTTATTACGAGTAGAAGTTTTATGCCAAATAATACATTAATATATAAGATCTGACCTAATAATGGTACAAGGTCAGCCATATTTCCAACTTTCAGCATAATTACACTTTATTAACAAATCATTTCAAAATATAAATTTTTCACGTTCATTTTGTTTACAAATTACGTTTGTTATTTGCTTATTACTTATGATTTGCATATACAGTGTGGTGATAAAGTTTGGAGCAAAATTCATAAAATCGTTCTATAATGTTTTTAAGAAAATCGCTCGGACAGGCCAATTTTTGTTTTTGAAATGCCGTCTTCTGACGTTAATTTTTTTGGAATGACGTTAATTTTTTTGGAATGACGTCATTTGTTTTTGCACAAAGACGTCATCATAATTTTTTTTAAATGACAACCCCCACTTTTTTCTTCTGTTTTTAATAGACCTTCTTACTACCTAAACGGTGACGTAAAAAAATTGGTACCTTACATAACAATTTTTTCGAATACATGACTAAATTTTTTCTTTTAAACAAAAATTTTAATTTTTTGAAAAAAAAATGTTATTTTTTTCAGAAAAGTTCTTAAAAATCTCTGTTCCTAAAAATGGATTTTTTGACTCAATTTTTTTTTAATTCTCGCATCGTGTGGTATAATGAGTTTCTCATTTTTCGAGCAATAACAAAAAATAATTTAATTGTAGTAAATTACTTAAAACCGTCGTATTCTACTGGAATAAAATTCTATTGAAGAAAGTAAAATTTTCCAGAGGTGATGTACTGGCATATTTATTTAATAAGTCCTCTTTTCGTAACATTCAAAGACATCTGTGGTAAACCTTGTACATAGAGAGGTTTTTCAATGGTTATTGAAAAGTTATAATGAAAATTATATCAACCATTTATTATGCCATCGACAATGATTGAGGTACTGTTCTGAATGGTTTTTAAAACTTTCATCAAAGTTTGTTGTGATGGATGGGCCTTTTTATAGACTTTAGTCGCGCTTTTGTCTGATTCAAATATGAAGTTTTGTTTTCTAAATTATACATATAAGTAAGTACGTGGTATTTCTATGGATTTTAATGTGTATTATTTTATAGTGTATATATTATCTGACATGTAGCAAATAGTAATAGTAAGTAAGTAAGATTAAAAATCGTCAGGGGGTTTCCTTCGCAATTTATGTTATCTATTCAATATTCTTTTATGCATGTATGCGGAATGATATTAATCCTATGATAACTGATATAGAAGATGAAATCTTAAAAACTGAAGTGAACTATTTGGTATGATGAAAATATTACATAGTTTTTGTTAAACTTTGAAAATAATACGCTTGTGGTTGAAACTATTAATAAACAGAACACACTTACGACTATATTATAAACTGGATGATCATTTCGACAGCAAAGCTGTTATCATCAACATTATCAAACATTAATTAATATATTTAATACTCTACAACACTTTATTTTTCTTTCCATTAAAATACACTTCCGAGCAATGAAATCGGTCCATCTGGCATTTTTCATTCAAAAATCTTTTTTTTTTTTTTTTGGAAACAAACATCAGATTGAACAATAAATGGTTGAACGCACTATTCATTTATCGTTTAATTAACGCTGGAATTGTTGCTTGTCCCTTTTTAATCAACGAATAAGAAACAAAACAAAAATGCAAGAAATCATTATTTTATATTGAGAATTAACCTCATGATGACGTGAACCAATGATATTTTAAAACCAAGATCACATGCACCAATCAGAACAATCTTATACTGAAAAGATTACATGGTGCTTTTCTTGCCGCTACGTCATAGTTTTTGACCATGAAAACTTTAAAAATACATTAAATGTCATTTTGACAAATGTCAATATTATAATTCATTCGGTTTATTCTCCAACCAAAAATCATTCGTACTCAGTTTTTATCTGCCAAGATTATTCTAATAATAACTGTAACCTCCCCGTGCTCTAATTACAATTTCCATTTGATTGTTCATGGAGTCAATAAAATTAACGATAATGTGGTGTGTTGTCCCATTCTATTGTAATCTTCAGTTCTGGAATGGCCGTAGCAGCACGAATTCTGGCTCGAACGCTGGCCACACACGCTGGAACGCCATCTTCTCGAAAGTACGTCTGAACGATTCTAGCAGTTAGCTTATTATCGCATTATCGTGCGTAAACAGAAAATTGTTACCAGCGTAAGGTACCACAGGTCTGCCATAATTTACTCAATGAACCTTTGAGCAGTCAGACTTCCTCTTCTGTGGTCGTTGTTCCGCATATTTATGAAAACAAGGTCGGTTTTCGCATCTATGGATATCGCATCCCAGACCTCGAATCTCCGCCGTAGGTGACGCGTTCTTCAATGCAACACCTGTGCATACCGCTCTCCGGGCCGTCGATACACTCGTCGTGTTGCATCATTGCCATAAAGACATATTCTGGTCTGATCCGAGAAGAGAATGGTCGTCCATTCATTCATTCTTCATTCAAGGTGCTCCCCTGCAAAATTAAGTCGTGTTCGATGATGAGCTGCAGTAAGTTTTGTACACTTTGCAGGCCTACAACGTCTCAAATTGCTTTCCCGCAATCGTCGGGTTACCGTCCACTCACTGACATTAACATCCCGGACATCACGAAGCAGTTGTCGTGCTTGAATCGCAGTGTATCGACGATTTCAGAAAGTGTTGCCAGCAGAAAGCGATTATTTCGTGCTGAAGTGCACCGAGCACGGCCATTTCCTGGTCGCAGATAAAAGGTGCAAATCTCTTCAGATCTTTGGTAGACCGTTCGAACTGAACCACGGCTCACATTTAATTGTTGTGCCATAAAACGCTTGCTTAACCCAGGGCCGTGCGGTGGCATGGAGCAATGGAACGGTCGCTCCAGGCGCCTCTAGTATGAGGGCACCGGAGCCCGCTAGATATTTTGCTATTTGTTTCTTATGCGCATGAATTTTGTTAATTAACAATCCAGGCGCTAAAATACTACCGCACGGTACTGCTTAACCTTGTCGACTTAAGGCAACGATTTGTACAGTAACAGCGCCGTGTCCATTGCTTTTACGATTTTTGCTTTACTGGTTTTACGTTTGTTATAAACAATATAACTATCAAATTATCAATGGGCAATTGACATGCTAATTGTTTCATTATTCCCCGCTAGAGTACATAAGATCCAATACACTTGCTCTCCCTAAATATTGAGCAATGCATAATGTAGAGGTCTAAACTTGATAAATAACAATAATAATCCAAACGATTGGTTTTAATTTGAACACAAATAAACAAACATTTCAGCCATATGTTATACGTTTTAATCCGACACATGGTTCCGGAAAAAAAAATACATTTGGAATGAAAAGTGCCAGGTTGGACGATTTTATTGTCCGCGAGTGAAGACAACAATTGAAAGATTAAATCTATTTCAAATCGTAATTTTAAAACAATGAAACACATTTGACAGATCTGTCCTCAGTGGGAATTAGGATTTAGGGACGAAAAATGGTGTGATTATTTTGAAAAAATTAATTGTGACAATGTAGGTTATTTTAAATAAATAAATTCACAAATGGCTTGTATAATTTTAATGGCAAAATATAAAATTTATATTAATAAATTACTATTATTGCGTGTTTAGACGTCACCAAAATATCAAAAATCATGGCCAGACTTCCTTTTCAATCCATCCTAAGTAAGATGACACTCTTGTATATACTGCTGGAATACCTATAAATCCGCAACCTGATCCAAAAGACGTGATACCGACGATATCGTACATGCAAAATGTATTACTATAGAATTGTAGAGGACCTCCAGAATCACCCTAAAATAAAATTATATAACGTCCGAAAGAATAAACTATAATAATAATATATAATAATAATATAATGGGATAATTGGTCTAGTGGCTTAGTCAGTAGGTCAGTAATCTCAGTCACGGACATTGGAATTTTCACAGATGAAGTTTACAATGTTTCTGACTTTGAATTGGTCTTCCGACCGACTATTCTGATTAGGTTTTCCACGTTTCCCTAATCCTTGCAGCATAAGCTCGAAAGGGTTTCTAACAAATGTAAGTCGGTCGTGGCCACAACCCAAAGACCACACTCTTTAATTGGGTTCGATCCGTTGAGGTGGCAGAAAAAAGGGGTAAAATAAAATAAAAAATAATAAAATAAAATAACAGTTTCACAAATTTGAAATATTTTGTGATATCAGTTTGCATTGTTTTGATTTACCCTTCCTACCGAATATTTTCGCGAGGAGTACTTTGTTTTGTTCTGAACTTTTTGACTGATAGACAATATTTATTTAAGAATTTTAGAACAGAAAAAGTGTTATTTTGTAAATTCCGATAAAGTGCACGCTTTCTTGATTTCTTATGTTATTTTTTGCCGAGGAAACTAATGACTAGACTTTAACATGTTAATGTTACAGAATATATAACAAATTATCAAGATTTTTCTTACGGAAATTACCTGAGTGGAGATGGCACCTTTAAAATCAGAGATATAATATACAGGGTGAGTTTTTTTAGATGTTTAGTATGGGGATCTCGGAAACTAGCGGAGATAGAGAGACGATTAAATGGGGAAAGAATTGCAGTTTTACGAGCTCAATTTAATGAGGTTTTTGTTTCTTGGAATAAATGCATGGCTAACTAGATATCTCGGAAAAATCATTTTTTTGTTATTTGTTTCGATGCCTATGGCTCTGTTATTATTGACTTTAGAAAAAATGTATACCACTCGACCTACTTATTTTTATAAATAAATAAATTATGGCCATTTTTTCTTATAATTTTCGAAATGTTCAAGTAGTACGCTATGGAAACAATTGATAATAAAATTCAAATTAGTTACTACATTTTTTTTAATTTCGAAATCATAAACATAATTATTTTGGTGTGAAATGGTGTGTTACAATTT
>JAFFZR010027984.1:0-15959 GCA_018397195.1 Lethrus apterus | reverse complement strand
CTCGCCACCTACCCTTCTTACCATCCAGTGTCACGAAAAACCGTCTATTCTGCAAGATGGACCCAATAACCCTGGTTAGGTTGTAGTCTTTTGTCATCGCGTATATTTTTGCAATGAGGGATCTGTGGTTAACTGTGTCATATGCAGCCGACAGGTCAACCAGAGCGACTCCAGTGATTGCTTTATTCTCGTAACCCCTCTCTATGTGTTCAGTGAGGGCGAGGACCTGGCCGGTGCAGGACTTTCCGGGTCTGAAACCTGCTTGTTGTTGTATGAGATTCTTTTCAACTATTTGTTCCATGCGCCGTAACGTCAACCGTCCGTACAGTTTGAATCACTTTCGACTTCCTCCATGATTTTGGGATCTTGTGGTCTTTTGTACTGTTGTTGAATAGTTGCTAAGCATAATAGGTACATATGAAAAAAAGGAGCTACCATCAGTGTCGGAACGAAAATAATGCAACAATGGGTTATTAAGTATTAATAATAAATATCTCGAAAATATTTTTATGTTACATACCATAAAAATTGGCGTATATACGGAGAAAAATGTACTCTTTCAAATGGTACTATCAAAAGAGGGTGTTGCAATTTAAAAAAGCAAACGATGACGTCATAACTCGATCATAGGTGACGCAATACAGACTATACGTATACAAAAAAATAGACAATTGAAAAAGAAAATCGACCTGCCGAACATTTTTTTCTTACTTGCCCAATGAAGATTTTATCGAATATGTTCCAACCTTTACGGATCTTATCCTTATCTATTAAACACGACTTGAAAGCAAACTTATTTTTATGTCTTATCTTGGCAATTATCCTATTGTTTTTATGGAAAATACATTTAAATTTCTTGGTTTCTTGATACCTATTTGCAGTATGTCTGCATTTCTTTTCAATAAAAAAATGTATCTATTCAATTTTTTCCCTTTGATTGTATTGCCTGTTGAATTTCCACATTTCAATAAATTGCGGAATTTCTTGATCTTAACATTAAATTAAGGATTCATAGGTTTAAGGGTCTCAATTGAGTTGAATTAATTTTTAATCACCCTCATTTGATTACAAGCCTTTGTTTTTTTTTTGTACTTATTGCCCACTTTAAGAATCCAAATATAACAATTCTTTTGTGCGCGATTATGTGTTGAAAATAGGTTGATGGGCAACATAGATGCAATAAGGTACATGATAAAAAAATATATTAGTGAAGAGTCGTTTGCGTGGAAAAATAAGTTTGCAAGGAAAGTGAGTGGAAAGGAAGAAATGATATTCTCATAGTTTTTGCGTGAGAAAAGAAAGACAAAATGTTAGATGAACGACTAGTTATTACTGTTAATATGGAAGTAGAAAAAGGTGAAAATCTGTGACAGGAAATGGGTTAGAAATAGTCTTAGAACATCGTTCACTGCCTCAGATTTTCTAAAGGTTCCTCAATCCAGAATATTAGTATTTCTGTGGTAAGTTTGTTCGTAAATTATGTCCATTAATTAACAATGGTAATGATTTGTGGGCTGCATTGTTGGTCCATAAACACACCACAAACCATTTTTATTTTATTTTATTTTTTATGTAACCCTTTTCTGTTATGCCACCTCAACAGGTCGAACCCAATTACAGAGTGTGGTCTTTGGGATGCGGCCACGACCGACTTACAGAAACCTATTCCAGCATATGCTGCAAGGATTAAGGACACGTAGAAAACCTAATCAGAATAGTCAGTCAGAAGGCCAACTGAAAGTTAGAAACATTGTAAACTTCATCTCTAAAATAAAATTCCAATGTAACTAAGATTTGAACCTCAGACCTTGAGATTACTGACTTAATGGCTAAGCCACTAGACCAATCATCCCATTACTATTGTTACAAAATAATTTACGAAGAAACTGACTGCAAAAAAACTGCTTCAATAACGACTAACCAACAGAGCATAAGCTGAAGTATATTCATTTGTGGGACGCACTAAGGTGTGACATACAGTTTGTTTCATTCACTGAAATAAACGAATGCTTTATAAACAATTGATGTAATTCACAGAATGATTTTCATATTTCCATAATGATAAAATTTTTTTTATTATTATTTTCATACAATAATATTTATTACTTGACAATAGATTTCGATACACATATTTATTACATTTGAATAAATTTGAGTATCGTAATAAATAATACATTTTCTTAGATTTGAAGTCTTATTTGTTGGAAGCTCAAGTATATAAAGATTAGTATCTTTTCGAGCCTATACAACTAAGAAGTTGACACTAATATAAAGTAAACAAAAGAATACAATTAAAGATGTTACCTTTTTTTATTTTATCAAATTTTGTAATTTTATTTTATTTTGAAATTAAACATAATAGCAAATAGCATTTTTGAATAATATATATATTTTGAATTTTACACAAAAAATAATAAAATTTATATTCAGTATTGAGCATATTTGGTATTAATCGTAGATATACGAAGTGCACTTTTGTTACAGGCAGGTGTAGTAGATTGGTGAGACAATCTGTCAGTACTTGTTATCTTGAACACGAGCGCTACATTCGAATAAATCTTGTCGGCTGGTCAACGTTTACCTGTTTGTTGGGGCAAGTGGATTTTTTAACCAGACTGTTTACCGGCCCATGTTTTAAACCAATTAAAACTTCCGACTAAGTCATTTTTTATATTTTTGTTAATTACAACGGATGATGTTTTAAAAAATAATTGTAATTTTAATCAAGAATTTTACCACAGTATTTTTTTAAAAAACGTACCTAGTGTTATGATATTTTGCGTAATAAAATCTCCAATATTAAATAATCAAATCGTTAATACTGCATTAGTTCAAATGTCAAACGACACAAAACAGAAACGATTCCATTTATATCTGTCGTGAACCTGTATGTAATAAACTGTTGTATTTATCAAATGGTCGAGCCTGAATTACACGCGAATGTACTGTTTTATTAAACTTATTTATTGGATGGGATCGATCGCGTAAATTGCACAGTTTTCATTGTAAATGAAAACTCAACTCTCGTATATACGCAGGCTAATTCCACCACCATATCATCGACGTAATTCATTTAGTTTATGTTTTAAAACGACTTTTGTAATTAATGTTAATTACGTTAATTTAAAAATGATTTCAAAATTAATGACTTTAATTAATATGGTTGTATGTTAACGATAAACACACAAATGAAAATTTCTTATGAATTAATTTGATTGAAAAACTAATCCATTTTTTAAACTTAAAGTTATTAAAACATTATAATTATTATTTGCAAATAATGATTTCAAACACTACATTTTAATGAAACTTCTAATTTTGTTGATCATTATTAGTATTAAAACGTCGAACATCGTTTTAATTAATAAACTATCAAAACTAACAGAAAATATTTCTTTCTTAAATTACTTCTGTAATATCATTAAAATATATTTTGTTATAATTATTTTTTACATTTGTAATAACCATATTTATTAGGACTTTAATGTCAATTGAAATAGCCCTTGCAGGACTTTTCAATTTTCTTTGCCATTTTACAATTTCCCATTTGAGAATCTTGACCATCTCCCAAGACTTCCAATAATATTTTTATTAATTGACCTTTTCTGTTTATCCCTTCCTCACCTTCTCTTTTTTTAAAGTTTATGATCTGGCATTCGCCGTATATGACCCCGCCATTATGTGCTCTTTGCATTCATTCGATCACCAGCGCTGTGCTTGGTTGTTCAGTTCTTTTATTTGTTCTTTTTCTCCTTTGCTTCTCTGCACCTTTTTTCGGGCCAGAGAGTTCCCTTAACATTTTTCTTCCCCATATTTCAAGAAAGCAACTGCCTGTTTATCATCATGCCTCATTATCACGGTTGCTCGGCTTATAGATTTCTGATCAAGGAGAGCGATCTTCTCGCTTTCATGTTTGAACTTCATAATTTTTTTGGAAACTTTTCGTTTCCTTCTGTCTTATTTCTGTACCGTCTTCACCTACATTTCCATTATTGACATTTTTTAGCCATTGAAACGTAAAGCCTTATTATTCATTCTAGTATTGAAATGTAAATTTCATTTATACCAAGATAAAATAATAATAATCTTTATTTCCCATCAAAAATAATAAAAGTAACAACAACAAAGAACTTAAAACATAATAAAAACAGGAAATCGTAAGGCGAAGTTCAAAAATTTCTTCTCGACCACTTAACCGTAAAATGAACAAAATCAAGTAAGTAAAATGTAAAAATGTCAAACTAATAAATGTACACGGATTATAAGTGATATATTATTACGTAATATTTTCTAATAAATGGAATGTTTTGCATAAAATACTTCACTGACATGGATTTAAGAAAATTTAAATAGAAAAATTTTTGATATAAAATATCTTTATAATCTACAATAAATGTGTGTAGTTAAATATAAATAGTCCAATTGCAGTACATTATGTTCCTCAAGGAAATTGTAAATGTTAGTGATTAGTATCGATCGTTATAAGTGTTTCACGCATAATTAGCAAGCAAGCTTCCTTGATCGTTGTATGAGGGTCTAAAATTAAGTAATTTTTAAATAAAAATGATTACTTATTAAAGCTAAAGGATTGTGCCACTTACACTACATTTATAATAATTTATACACATTAATTTAATCAATGAAAATGCAAAAAATACTACTTAAACCTTAAATGCAATTTTAAAACTAACACAATAAATTTTCGTATTCTCTACGACGTAAAACATCTTTCTTTATTTTAAAATTACATCTGCACTAAAGTGTGTTAAAGTATTTTTCACAAGTTTTTACGAGTACGAGTAAATTATATTATGATGTTGCAGCGTTGCTGCACACAAGTTGGTTTCTTTAAGAGAGCTGGTTCGCTGGCTGCCTTGCGTTTAACATAAATATCGCCCCATTGCATTGCAAGTCGAGCAGCCAACGCCTCTGCAGTCTCTGCACTGCAAATTATTCTTTACTGTATATCTAATACATATACTCTTAAACATTTCGTCACATAGTTTGCCGTTGACTTAGGAGTGTCATCATGTTTTCGAATAAACCTCTAGAATAATATATACTCATTTTTATTTGTGATTATGTGATTATTTGATTAATGCTATGTAACATTCCCCATTTTAAATTAAACTAGTAAACATGATGTATTAAATATATAGGTGGACCAACGAAAAGTGTCCAGCTTGTTTTTTTTGACTTTTTAATCAATTTACAAAAAAGTGCTCGAATACGTCAATTTTTGTTCTAAAGGGGACAATTGAATTAGCTATTTTCACTCAGGTTACATCAACCCTTAAGTGGGAGGGGGGCTGTCACCCCAATAATTTTAAATGGGAATGGGGGTTAAACGATACGTTTTTAGACGTCTATAATTTTAATGTTACAACGGTTTTTTATTTTTGAAATTCGAACTAATATATGTTTTGAATACATTTATTGTAAATTATTGTATTCATTAAATATTATTTTAAATATTGTTTTTCTTTGACTAAATTCAGATTATAGTAACTAAATATAATATTTGAAAATCAACATAAAAATTTTCGTTAAATTTTCGTCAAATCACGCTCAGTAAAAAAAATAATAATAAAGTAAATAAATTCATCACGCGAAAGTTTTAATATTTTAAATTCGACTAAATTTTTTAATATAAAACTTATTTGAAGTTTTATAAACAAATTTAAATATGGGGAATAACCTACCGCAACTTTAAGGAAATCGATGATTATCTCTAACTGATAAACGAATTTACTGAAACAACGATTTTCGCAATTTTATCTCTATATAGTTAATACATCGTAAAATAAACCGACGCACGTCGCAAATTTTCAACAAGTTTCCTAATATGAGCAGCGACGTTGAGGGAAATTCTTTTTATGAGCGAAAATAACAATTCCTTTGTTCCGAACGGATTGTCGGGAAAAACAGATCGCGAGAAACAGATTTGAGGAATGAAGATCTAAGCGAGTGTCCCATAATAAGCCATCAAATTATTATGTAGTTTTAAAGGATTCATGTCTGAGATCACAAATATTTCGTAACTTAGTTAATCGGAGTTATTTACAAAATGTCTGTTTGATGTTTTTGTTTGTAAGTGATATTAAATTTAGATTGTATTATTTTGCAAGGGAATAATATTTATTTTGTAGATATTTATTTATATTAAGATAATAATAATAATGCAATGTGAGAGTTTCTTAAAATTGTTTTGCACATTATCTGACAGATTGTTATTGTGAATACAGTTTCTCGAAAACGAATCGATGGATTTCAAAAATTGATACACCGTTGAAATGCAAATTACGTAAGCTTTTAAATGAGGTATCACTCAACTCCTAGTGTTATTGAAAATTTTAGGGTTGGCACCCCTGCTATGGGGGTTGAAGATATGGCGATCATTTCTTCTCCAAAAGTTGTCCCCCGTCTATCTAAAGTTTCTGTGTTTCAGCGATTTTAAGAAAAAAATTTAGATTCTTAGATATTGAGGGTGTTTCGTTTTTCCGTGGACACCTGTATATGGGAAATAGACAATAGACAAATTAATAAAGAGAGAAAAATAAAAAAAATATGTTTATTTTTTTGCAATTTTAATCCCATTTTTTATATTTCTTTCGTCACCATTTTTTACCACATTTTTTCGCTTCAACCTAGAGCGTTTTCTAGGCTCATTTATGTTTTTTTCTTCATTTTCTCAAAACCTCTTCCTTTTACAGCCGTCACCGAATGCGCATCAATATGTTATTTCCTACGACAAATTTACCGTATATTTCAGGCATCCTAGATATTAATTTCTAAATCAGAACCTATCAAAAGAGCAAAATTTCCACTTGCAATTCACTTTGAATATTTTTAAATATTCCTTGAAAGCGTTTCT
Source organism: Lethrus apterus (assembly GCA_018397195.1). Lineage (NCBI taxonomy): Eukaryota > Metazoa > Arthropoda > Insecta > Coleoptera > Geotrupidae > Lethrus > Lethrus apterus. Next base: position 9,085 of record JAFFZR010027984.1, on the reverse strand, counting down.
GGCTTTGTACAACTTCACTGGCCATATTTATGAGACTCTTTCATTTACTGTTTTTTTCCAACCATTGTCGCCATTTTTTTCAAACTTCTTTAAAAGTATTATTATCTGACATTCTTCATTAACTTCCTTCACTACTACCCCGCTCTTCATCACTGCCTTTCTTGCTCCCATCTTTCTTCGTTTCTATTTTACGTGCTTCGGCGTTGGCCTTTCCATCTTAAGCCCATTTTTAAACCTCCCTTCAACATTTTTCTAACATCTTACTCTTTCTCATTCGACTATTCTTCCATATTTTAATTATACTGAAGTATAGGCTGAAGTAGCTGTTAAATAATGAGAAACACTAGGAAAATGTTACAAAGGTTGCATAAACTACGTACGTTATTTGATTGTATTCTTATTTCATGCCCGTTGCTTCCTAGAAATGTATCTTTTTCTCATTTCATTCTAAAGCTATTTTATATTAAAAACTCTTTCCATGTCTCAGTCCCTAAATCCTTAAATTACATGAAAAATGTTTCATATATTACAACCAAAATAAGTATTTATTTTTTGGAAAAATCATGTATCTAAAGTAAAATGTAAAAGATTACTTCATATCAGGTTCGCAAAGCTACTTTTTAGTCGGGTTCTTAAGAACTGGAATTTGAATGAATTGGTAAATAAATGTGACAAAGAAAATGTATGAAACGAGCCATACATGCCAGATTTCAAGATTAGAAAATGTTAAAATAAAGTTCAATAGTATTGGAAGAGGAAAAGTGCAGTTTATGGCTTTTGAATGGAAGACTTAGATCATTGGATACATTTATTGAAAAGAAATGGGAAGCGATTTCAAATCTATAATTACTCGGATAAATGACGAGAAAATTGCAATAAGTCAACAAAATATGTTACGCACTGAAATTTTAGTTTCCAATTTTTCTGAAAGTTTACATGCTTACATCAAGTATAATTTCTATTTTAAAAAAATATGAAACCCTTTGTAATAATTTTTTTTGAATTTGTCATGTTCAAGAATAGTATTTCGTGATCATCAATTGATGTGTTATTGGCGAATAAACAATGTTATACGTGCGGATAATTACTGCTTTTCAAACTATTACACATCATTTATCGATGACGTAGGTGATTTTTAGTGAAGCGTTTTGTGGTTTCATAATGTGTACTTACATACCAAGTTGGTGTAATGAATCTTACTTTGTTGGACGTATTTACTTTTGATATCGCTACAAATATTGAATTTTGATTTGAAATCAATTTTTTCTTTTTATATTTTAAACTGTTCTTTGTTTTTCTTAGATTGTTTTATAAATATGTAAACAATTCAATGAATCAATTGAATATATGAAAACTTTCATATATTTGATTTTAATTTTATAGTCTTCTAGGCTACTGTAATTGTATATTTATAAATTTTATGTGTTCTTTATTATTAAGAAAAAAATAATAAAAATATCCACAAAGCGTGATTAATGAATTATCAATATAATGGAAACTATAAGGAAGTTATTCAAAATCATCATTAAGCTGGTTACATATCGAAACTTTTCATCTAAGTTATAAAAAAATGTGATTAGATTATAAATAATTTTATAGCAGATACTTAACTCGTAATTATATCCTTGTAATGTATTGGACAATTTGTTCTGCACATAAAACTTAATAATCCAGAACATTTTTAAGACTTTCATTAAATCCAACTTTACACAGACATTTAAATTAAATATTTTAACAAATATGTATACATAAAATAAGATATTAATATCATAATAAATTTGATTTAATAATCAACATTTTGCAAATTGAAGAAAACTTTCAGTTTTAAATGTCAGTGCGAATTTGTAACGACGACCTCGACACCATTTGTCTTAGGTTGGCTTTAAAATTTAAATGGTACTGAATTATCAACAGGGATAAGGATTAATATTTTCGCACGACAGACTACGCATAAATCAGGTCATAAAGCATTCACAGTTACATTGAAACTAGGACAAATGTTCCACTTACATACCCATAGTTTAACGCAATTCTGGAAAGTATTTAGAGATTTAAACGAAAATTTGGTAGTATATCAAACATATTTTTTGTTATTAAAAGGTTTCATTCGACTGTCGCAGACAAGAGGCATTCGTCGATTAATCAATCTAACCGCAAAATATCGTTAAGCAATATCACGTTATTGTATTAAGACTTATGGTGACAAATTTCTTTCACTTGATGACCTAGACTATATTACGCATAAAAAACCTCAGCGTTAACAAATATGTATTGTTTATTATTACTGATATTAATCGAATTAATATGACGATTTTACTAGCTTGTACACAGAAAAATTCTAATAAACTCGATTATAAAGATAACGAACACGAGGTCGCAGTCGATTAATTACGTTTTATTTTATAATAGATAATATCTCATACTGTTCCCTTTGAAAATTAACCTATTGACACATACAAAAGTCATTTTTATTGTTACTAATATCTCTTTTCTTTGTTTCAGGTACGCAATGTTAAAATATTACGAATTACGAAAGGTAGGTAGGAACCGGTTGCAAAATACTAAATCCTGGCAGTGTCAAAAAGTAAAGACAATTTTAATAATTGTCCATATAAATTAATTGATTAAAAATGCCTTGTTTGGTATGTTTTCGCACACAGTGTGATCATCCATAATTTCGATTTTCCAATTACACTTCCACATAGTAGAATCCTTCTTACATTCATTATTTCAGTCCATACATCACGTCTGTTTCCACACTTTCTATACACTCATTATTTGTTTATTTCCGCATTTGAACTTTCTTATTTACTTTTCTGCTCCGGTATGGGGGTTTCACCCACTTTTCTTCCCTTTACAAATTTTTAAAAATTTTATATCGCTTTTTAAATTTTATAGTGACATTTATGCATTTACTTCATTTTTTGGCATCATCTTCGGCACAACCGACTTTAGACCATTTCTAACTCAACACACAACTTCACCGTATTTACCTATGTATATCCATGGTAAATTATCTCTTGTTCCAAAAACAGCGGGAGATCATATTATTAACTCTTATGGTCATTTCGTTTTCTCAGTTCTATCTCATATTTGAATATTACATAACGTTTTACATAAAGTTGCTAATTGTTAGCTGTATCGCGATTTAAATTACTGCGCATCTAAAAAAAATATTTTCAAATTTTTAAGTTATTACGTCATCGACTATTTTTTTTTAAAGACAATCTATATTTTTTACTTTTTATTTCGTTAGGATTTTTAAATCTGTTTTCAACGGTATAAAATTTTAAATAGATTACATAAGAAACGATCAAGAAAAACGGCCTTAAAATTTTAAGAAAGATTTTTAAAAAATCTGAAAATATCTCTTTCAGATGCGAAGTAATTTAAATCGCTATAGAGATTTTTGCTCTATCACAAATATTAACGAACTTTTATCCGATTTTATCCGCTACTTAATTTCCACACTGTACAATAAAGATTGATAACAAACAATTTTACATAAATAATAAAAAAAAAAATTTAAAAATAATCTTCTACCCTTGAAATCGTAATTATCTAACAGTAATTTATAAATTTTTTTAAAAAGTTAAAAAGCATGTTTTTAATGGTACTGGTTGCAAAGTGACATTCCAACAATTAAAATACTTTAGATATGGCCCAGATTATCGCAAAATCAACAATAAAATGAAACTAGCAGACAGCTTAAGTGGATATTCTCAGAGATGTTCAACATGACATCAATTTCGCATCCAAGTCCTGACATTTCCACATTATAAATTACAATACGTACCTTGAAAATTATATATGCAGACTTGTAAGTGTAATAAAATTAAATTGTTTGCAACTTCTACTGCTCATTATTAAAATGAATTTTTATAAAACTGTTACTTCTGGGTATCCAGGCTTGAAACAATTCGACTTTTGGTGCCGACATTTCGTTGATTGTTGCAAGTGACTTCAGGCCCATACAATTATTTATTTGATTTAAATTAAAATGTTTTTAATAATATGCAATATTTACTAAACTACAAATTTGGTATTTAGAACCAATGTTATTAAAACTTTTGCTTAGTTCCATAAATATCATGCTGGAAAGAGAAATAAACATCGTAATAACAGAAACTGAAGTTTCAAAACTTTTATGGTATAATTCTTCACTTCAACTTCAACTTCAACTTTGGTTCTTGTTGAAATTATACATTAATAGTCTTTTAAATCCTCGGTTTTATATATCAACTTAACTATTAATTCTTTCCCCTTTTATTGATTAAAGGAGCAAGTGAATTAAGTTCGTTTATATCGCATTTCTCATTAATTTGTTTCGTTTCTCTCATTATATTTATTTATTTTTCGTGATTTTGTCATTAATTTTAATGAGCATTACATTATTTTTTAATGCGAATCAATTGAGTTGTCACAATTTTCTAACAGAAAAAAATATTTACATATTTTCCCAATTTTCTGTGCTCCAAAAATCAACTACATTTTGTGGGTCACTGTTGGATTCAGTTTTTTAAATTTAATCCATAATTTTGTTGTTTCTGTTTAGTTGCAGTTTAGTGTAAACTTGCCTTTAGATTCAAGCAAAACAAACATAAACTGGGTGGAACGTTTAATTTTCATAGGTTTTTCTCCTTTTTCTGAGCCCTATCTTTACATTATGTTGTTGTCGTCCTTTTTGTCAATAAAATTTTAAAAATGAGGAAGAATGAGAAAGAGGTTTTAAGTAAATGGAATGAACTACTCAAAGATCGTTATGAAAGTAAAAAGTAAAATTAGGGACTGCTAGATGTTGGGGGCCTAAATAGAAAGATGATCGAGTGTGGAAAGGCAAGAAAAGTATAATATAATCCAGACTGCAAAGTGTTAGGAAATTTGTTTGTTTGATAGGAAAGAAGAACAGCGGAAAAGTGTATAATTGCAAGATTTATATGTGGAAATAATGAGAGATCAATAATTGTAGAGGGAGTATAAAGAATGTCATTTCTGCAGAGGAGGGATACATTAGATGACAAATAACGGAATGTAAGGGAATGAACGGGCGATGGAAAATTGTGTGAAATTGGAAGAAACACATGAATGAATTTTGGGTAAACAAGCAGCAGCAGAAAACAAGAGAAAAAAATCATAGAATATATGACATGTCTCTTTTTAATGTTACTGTATTACCGTTTTATCGTTGTTTTGTATGTCAACTAATCCTTTTCTATACACGTTTGAAAAAGTTTAATTATTCATTGTTCGTTACTTTTAACAAATTCCTTTAGTACTCTTTTCATGTTGTTATGATTTATCCAGTTAACCATTTTTCGTTCAGTTCGACCTTTATTTTCAACTCATTTCCTTTATATTCGTCCAATAAGCCACCTCTTTCATGCTTTATTAACAGGAATCAGCGAATTTCTTGTCATTTTATAATAAATTTCAGAGAATTTTTGGTAATTACGAACGAAATTATAAAATTAATTAAATACCATAACTTTCTCTGACATCAACCACTTTCGGCGTAAAACAACTGAATTATGCATTGATTATGTTTTCGCGAAAAGCGCCAATGCAAATATGTAGTGTCGAATAACAAATGGAGATTTTATAATTGCAATAATCAGTTTGCAATATGAGCGTTATGTTTGTGTTAGTGAAGCGATTTTAATTATTATTGTAATGAATTGTAGAATTTATAATTTTCGCCATGTGAAAGCTTGTGAGAGACCGGAGTTCAACGTGGGCGTTAAACATCTCTAATACAGCAGGTATTGATATGTTTATATAATCAAACTCGAGTGCTGTCAGAGGCACGTTAGCTAATCTGAAACTTTCACTGTTGGCGCATGCGTGAATTTCGGCCCACTTCATGCCAGCCAGGTCTTACTTGTAAGCATGCGCTTCATTTTGTACCGTAGTCGACATTTCCTGTGGTCTTTACACTCTTTACAACATAAATATTTGACCTAATCTATACTGAAAGCCAAACGTCTTAAGTTCCGTTTCATAAACATTTTGTACATTCAAATGCAAATAAATTCAATTTGATATTTAATAATAATAATAATAATAATAATAATATTCAATAGATTAAAGCTATTAAATTAAATAATGAATCCAATTTCCTATTCCAATTACAGTATTTTTTAAAATGTAGACAATTTTTTCAATCGTTAATTAAAAAGAAAATAACAACAATTTCATAAGTACGTGCCCTAGTCATTATTTACATAACTTTCTATTATTTGCTTTTGGTAAGCCATTTCGTAATACACAGAAATATTATTTCCTAGTTTTTCTTCTCATTTCATTCCTTTTTTCATAGTCACGTACATCCATACATTACAATACTATATTACTATATTTGAACCTTACTCCATCCTTTAAATATTTTTCCTCACAAACAATCCTGTTTCTTCTTTATTGTATATTTCTACTTGTTCATACATTTATTTCTATCCTGCTTTGTAACATTTCTCTTTTTTATTATTTTACACCTTATACCTACTTATTATTGTTATCTCTTCATGCGATATTCATATCGTACTAACATTTTTCACCCCTGTATCTGCCCTACTTTCCCACTTTGTCTCAAGCAGCATTTATACGTTCAAAGTTGACGCTTTACGCTTAATAGTCTTACTGGTTTTTTTCTTTATAAGCTTTCTTTATTTTTTGATGTTTATGATTTAATTCTTCATGTGTATTCTTATTTTTTCCTTTCTATATGTACTTTCATCTTCTCCATGTCCACGAGTCCGTCCATGACGAGAAGATCGATTATATAACACAGTAGTTTAATTCGTGCATTAAATAAATAGAACATCAAATGATAAAATAGCATGCAATGCAAATTAATTGTAAAATTGATTAGATCGCGTGAACCTGATGTTTATGGTCTCTTTGCAGTGTTTAGCTTTTACAAACAATCGCTCTGACCTTCGTATGTATGTGTCTGTGGACATACTCGTTGTAAACGTCATGAATTTTATAGAATAATATTATTGTTATCTTCACGCATTTATGAAAATGAATTTGTTTGTATTTTATGTGACATATCAATCTGTTTCATGCGTCGAGCTGCATGTTGTAATTAAATTGCTATTTTGAGGCGAAAGTATCTCTTTAACTGCAATAAAATTCCGAATTTATCACGTTTTTTCCGAGCATAAACTTTATGTAAGATCTGAAAATTTAATTAACCGTAATTTAGTCTATATTAATTAAAAAGCAAGTTTGAGTCGATTCGAGTGCGTGTTGAGTAATTTTTAGTTGACTCATTTTAAATAATTTATCATAATATTTATTTATGTTTATTTGAGCAGTTTTGATATATTCTTATCCAAACATAACTTGAATATTCTTAATTATAAACAGTCGTCGAATCGAGTGTGACGTTTTAGAAAATTCTATTATGCCGAAGATCATTAACAATGTCATGCAATATTTACTAAAGAATTATCACGTTATAATAGCGTTGAAACAAATTAACGAATTATCGAACGGTGGAAAAGAACCTCTCAATTCTGTAATAGAAAATTTATTAAATTGTGTTGGTATTAAGTCCTGGTGAAATAAGTCCACTTCGTTAACTTTCACTTATCTGTTGTAAGCCGCTCTATTTATACCTGTTTAAGCAATAATACCTGACACTTTAACAAATGCAATGCTCTTTTTCAAGAACTACACTATACGTGAAATTTATTCAAAATGTCCATTAGACGAATAAAATTGCATAACATTAATATGTTACAACAAAGTTAATATTTTACAACAATTAGACATTTATAAAACAAATAATTAAAATGTTCTTGGTTGTATTTTTACGTTTTATCTACAATCTTTTTCCTCGTTCAAGCTATCCACTTTCCAGATTCTGTCAATTCCACATCACTTATAGCACAGACTTCCCATACTTCAATTTGTCCTCATTTTTCTTCTTTTTATTGGAGATCCAACAATGTGTTTGTTTCTGAAGTTGCTATCGGTGATTTTGTTGCGTTTGTAGTGTCAGCTATCCTTCCATCCCTTAATTGGTCTTCTAAGCAGCCGATTGATTTCCGTCTCTATCTAATCTATTCTTGTGCATTTTTTTTACATTGTCGTGTCATTGTCTTCTTCTTTGTCATGTATATCCTACCCGATGTTGACGCTACACCGATGTTCCTCATTTGTTATCTTTGACTTCCAAACCTTGACTATAAAACTTACAATGGAAATATGTATGTATATATACCGGGTGTGCCAACTATCTGGGGTCGGTCTATTACGTATTACCTATTCACTTTATTAAAAAATGTTTCAAGTAAAAGTTGTTTGGAGTCAAGCACTGTACACCATAAAATTATTCTGAAATATACAGGGTGTTTAGTTTTCCCTGTACGTTATACAACTTTGTTATTTTAAATGGAACACCTTGTATATCGTCACAGTTTCAGATTCCCCGGAACAAAATAGGGAAAGTTTGTACTGCAGACCCCATACTAAAATTGAGCGGTTTTCGAGATATTCCACTTTGAGGTAAAAAAAATTAATTTAGGTACCTAGTTCTCTTTAAAAATTAATAATGTTTTTATTAACGACGATTTTGTAACGATTCGTTATATAATGGTAACAATGCTTCAAGTTAAACAGTCAATACCAAATATCCTCGTTATATTATACAGGGTGTTTCAGAATTGATAATGAATTGCAGCATTTTTAAAAGGCTAAAACTCGTTTTTTTCAAATGGAACACCTTGTATATTTTTATGCCATTTGATCAAGTTTTAAGTTCTTTTTCGATCGCGTATAACATTCCCTATAGCTAAAATTAATTCTTTTTGAGTTATAGGTAATTAAGTATCCTAAAACCTGTATTAGACAAATTAAGATATAAGATATTTTCAATTATAAACAACCTGTATAATATATCGAGGATATTTGGTATTGGCCGTTTAACTTGAAGCATTGTTAGTATTATGCCAAAGAATCGATACGAAATAATCGTTAATAAAAACGTTATTAATATTCAAAAAGATCTACCTAAGTTCAAATTAATTGTTTTTTCCTAAAAGTGGAATATCTCAAAAACCACTCAATTTTAGTATGGTGT
>JAFFZR010027983.1:0-15981 GCA_018397195.1 Lethrus apterus | reverse complement strand
TTTATTTTTGACTTTTGTTGAAAATTTGACCCAACAATTTTTTTCGGTGTAAATTTTTTTTTCACTCATTCTGTTTGGGATTTCATTCTGACCAATCTGTAGAAGTTTCTCATCGATACAATTAAAATTACAGTTTAGGCAATATGATTTCCAAAAAATTCCGGTTTCGCAACACTGTGCGCCGATGTGTTGCACTTGTTGCATGATTTATGTGCACGACCGAAAAAAAAGCCGTCCTCCGACGCGGGTGGACGCCTTCATTTCATACAGCATATAGAGAACGTTCATCGCATACCGTCCAACGCCCCACTGCCTTTGCGCGAGCTGTTTGCTTCGTATATGCTATACTACTATTGGCACGACCTGGTGCCGAATCGGCGACCGGTGGTAATGTTTATAGGGACCAATTCTAACTATTCAATTGAACAGCATCTAACGAGATTGGAGGTGTGCTTCACAGTAGTGCTGCAACAGCGATCTCTCGCCTGGTCAACCGACTGCAGTAATGTCGTTTTTGTTTTCATTGTTTGCCGGTCGCGATCGCGATAGTGCGGCCTGATGCTCCGAGGACGCACGCAATAATATCGCATGCGTGGCTCGACGTGTACAGCAGTTTCCATCGGATGAAATCTACTCCGTCACCATCGTCGTCGCCCGCTCATCATTCTCCATTATCCATGACACTGGAGACGCGCTCTAGCATTTCGTATTGCGAATTTTTATTACTCGAACTGCTGTACATGTCCTTTTGGCGTAAACGAGTCGACAACGCGCTCACCTGTAATGTCGATTACGCCACCGTCCGAATTGTTCACACCCTCGTCTGTTTGTTCACGGTCTAAACAGGTCGCACGCTACATCGGTATATCGACGGCTCTACCCGAACGCTTTTTGAGAATCGTTTATTGCGTCTACCCTACGGTTACACAAACAATATAGTGGAATATTGAAACATAACGCCATCGCGTTCACTTCACATTCCCTGCTGACTTTTTATTTTTTTTTGCCATCCGGATGTATTCCTCGCGTACATCATGGTAATTCGATTGGTTTCAGTCATGTGTCATGATGTGCGAGTAATTCGGCAATAACGCTTCATGATACTCGTCGAATATTTCGAGAGGAGATTTGTCGTCATAAAACAGTGATTTGTACGTGTTGATGAAATGATGTAGTTTGAGATAAACATCTAGCAAAGGAATGCCGTTTGTTAATTCGTACACTACTATGTTTCTACTTTGATTGTAATACATCGCACACATCGGACACAGTATCAGCGCAGCGTGTCGAGATGCGTTAATAGCATGACAATGTTATTGATACAGTTAGCGTCGGCTGCGGTCGGACTGACACAGAATGCTGTTGTAATATGAATCCACAACCACATGAACGCCGACGTTGGTCCCTGCCACGCCAGGAAGGAAGATGCGGTCAATGTATTTACTAATTCCAACCGGCGCTCGCTCTGTGGACATTTTATGCCGAATTTGGCGAACAGTTCTTGGTACGCTGACGGCGCTTTTCTGGAAATGTAGCTTTCCAGTTTATTATCGTATTTAACCCGATTCTGTGTGAATTCATCGGATAAACGGTACACGTATTGAAGCCATAGTTCGGCCGCGTCGATTACGCTATCTTTATCATTCATACTGCTGTTTTCTTGCTGACTATTAGCATAATATTTGATTGAGCGCGCTCTCGTTGTTGTTGCTCTTTTTGAAGGTGCACTTGTCGCTAGCACTTTTGTAATATTTAAAATCAAACACAACGACCTCGTTAGTCGCGGACGTTCTTCTTTTTTGATTTGCACAGCTAATGTGTATACAAATGAAAAGGCAGCCGTCCAATAAAGATCGCGAGGCGCCGTGCGACACCAAAATATCCAATCAATGTCGAGCGCTTGACCCTTTCGACTCCATAGCTGCTGAACTGACGGGAACATTGTGATTAGGTTTGTTATTATCAAAATCTATATGTCTCAAAATGCGATCAACACGAAAAGTGCTTACACGAATATCGCTTACTACACTTAGAATCTAAAGAGGAGATTATTTGACGGCACGCGATTATCGGCAATAAGTGATAATGGCACCGATTGTCTGTCGCGTGTATTCTGTCGACGCGCATCATCCGTAATGTCGTCGGTGGGCGCGCGAACGGGTGTCCCGTCTTTATTAGGTAGTGCCGCGAGCCCTGTACGATGTATTCCGTCGTCGTCGTCGTCGTTCTTCTCCATTAATCCTTCTGACTCGGCCGGTTTCATTGACAGATCCAGCGGCGACGATAATGTGGTTGAAATATATGCGATTGGTGGTGGCCCATTTTCATTCCCCTCGTTGACGATCGTTAAACGCGGCTCTACTTTCCTCCTATACCACTTTTCGCGAGTCTGCTTTTCCCTTGTTTTCCCGCGGCGCATTACGCCGACGACGACATTGCTGCCTCGTGGGGTTGAGCGATCTGCACCGTTACCATTATCGTTAAGTCGCCGAGTCTCCTCGTCCAACTCCACAGTGACGCGCATGCCCCCTTTCGCAGGTAATAGATTTTTATTCGCGCTGCAATTATCCGGAGTGCTCCCTTCGTCCACTCCTTCTGCGTCTGCGTCGCCGTCGCCTCCGACTATAGGATTCCCCCTAACCTGGGCCTCCTCTTCCGGTTTTGGTTTCTTCGTGGTCCAGTTATACTTCAGAGCATTAAGGCAAAACGCATTTGTTATGGTGGTAGTTGAACTCTTAAGCTCCTCTTTTAATTGAGACATGTTTCCGTTTTCGTTGCTGACTCCACCGATTTTTTTAGTTCTGCTAACGCATCGGCCATTTTGTTATTGGACTTTGTCATATCCTCGTATTTTGAGTTAATCTGGAGGGCATATTCCGCCATACCTCCCGTCAGTGTTTTCTCGTTTTTCTGCAGGGTGCTCCCGAACTCCGTGTCGATATCTTTGATTTTTTGCAGAGCTGCCTTCACCTCCGTTCGACCTGCGTCTTCCTTCTTTTCTATAGTTTTACACTGCTTGTCGATAGAATCGCACAGTGAGGAAATTTTGTCGGTCTTTGCAGTAAGCGATCTAAGAACACCAGCACGTTTACTGCCCGCCTGTTGGATTTTTTGTACTGTTGATTTAGTTGCCTCTGTAACCTCTTTCAGCTCCATATGCGCCGCATTGATGGTCTTTCTATCGGAATCGAGGCCCTCAGAAACGGTGGTAACTTTCGTCAATAACCTGCGTTCGGCTTCTTTGCTCTCCGCGTGCCGTGACGTGGCGGCCGCTTTGGCGGCTTCAAATGATTTGGTCATCTCGTCTTGTGTTTTGCTGTACGCATCAGTCACATCCTTTTTGAGACATAAAGTCGGCGTGTTCAAATCGTTTCGAAGACGTTCATTAGCGTCGCGCACGTTCTCAAAATCGTTTTTTATATTTTCTTGGAGTTTTCGGAAATGCCCGTACAAATTTGCAAGGGATTCATTAGTACTTATTACCGCGGCGCTTAAGGTCTCAATCGTCGATGATATATTTGGCAGTTGTTGCCGTATTAAACCGAGTTCATGAATAATTTTCCTATGCTTGTGATATTCTGCGTCCACTGTACCGTTCATATCTGTACCCGTGTGTGTCTCTTGGACATTCTAGATACGTTAATTCAGATCGGTATTTTCCCAGTCTTATACACTATACCTACACACAATTACGCGCCAACTTTACTACACGACTTAAGAATTTTGGAGTGTCTACAGAGAGTCCATTCCTTACCATCTGCCCTCCTGAGGGCGCGCCCTATAACTTGTGCACGTGAGAGAAGCACAAACCGTTTCACGCGAGTCGGGGCGGCACTCCAATACGCGTATTAGACATCCTTTTGACCTATTGCCCGTTCCCATTATACAAGTGTCCCGTATCGTTTTATTCAAACTTTGGGAAAATAAAGTAGATTTAGTTTCATCAGTAAAAACCGTACAAGAGGTAAGTCGAATCCGTTTAGTTATACAGTTTGAATAAAACGATACGGGACACCTTGTATAACGCGCGCGCTCGCATCGTGAAATAGAGGCGCATTCAACTATTTTTGTGGACAATAATTCCTCTGTGAATATGAAAAAACTGCGCACAGCACGAAGCGACCACGTGACCGAGACACCTGCCATTTTATACCTACACGGTGTTTTTCAATGTGTTAGACAGGGTAAAAGCAGTTAGCAGAAGAGTGACGACAGAAGAGTAAGGGATGGACATATCTGTTATCGTTTGCAGCTTTATTTGCATCGTTTGTTGTTCCTCATTGTAGGTCTATCACATACATCTATTGGATTTGTGGGCGTCCGTCGCGCAAGGTTCGTTCGACATAGCTCAGTGTTGCGGAAGGCTGGAAATTGTTGAACACATTCCCCTTCACGAATGAGCATAGTCGCGTGTTTCGTGAAATCGTCGGTCGCTTCGACTTTAGCGAACCGCTTGTGACCGATTTCAATACAAGTCCGTCCGATTGGCTAATGCATTTGAATAGCAATGCACTTGAGAATCAAGGCAGTTCACACCTACCCTTCCAGTATGACGGGTTAGCCCTCGATTTGCGAATGTTGGCGTTGATTTACGAAAATGCGCACGCCGAGGTGTGGGATCACGATTATTCCGAAATAATGATATATTTGTCGTCCTTCGGCCGCAACCTCAGTGAAACTCGAGAATATCTAGAGCAAAATTTACCGAGCCACGAGAAGAAACAAGCATATTATATTGTCACGGCGAAGAACGAGGCGCACCATTCCATATGAGGATGTTTGGGAAAAAATAAGCGATGAATGTGAAACTTTGTGTATGCGGCTTGGCGCTGCTGTTCATGACTGTTGTCGTCGCGTGGCATTATCACTGCGTGCTCCGTCTGATTGCTGAAAAATATCGCCTTTACACGAACCACCCGGCGTTAATTCGCAGCTACATGCTACAACACGACGTTGGTCTGAACAAATAGTTCGCCATGCTTTCGTACAGACTTGTCACTGGTAATGCAATTTATCGCGTATATCGACACACGGGACCGGACATACCCCGCTCACTCATCGGTACGATCGGGACAAAAAAGAATTTGTTTTGGTTACCGATCGCGAAAAACTCGTTCTCTCTGTAGGCCTGCACCACATTCAAATGTCAAAACGCAACAGCGCGTGTGGGGAGTGTAATGATCATTAATAATTTGCCGAATAAACGACGTTTTCAGACGTGGAACTTGATGAACGTAATACGCTATGCGATGGAAGTTAAATTGTACAATAAACACACGATCGGAAATTATATTGTAGTTATTTTTCTTTTTTTCTAAAATATATCGATATAGGTTAATTTGTAAAATATATCTATTCATTGGCAGCAAATCGTCGTTTTTTGCAAGCGCTGAATATTTAAATACGTTACCTTGATTAGAGTTAGTGTATAAATATGTCACTAAACACTTTGACACGTTTTTATATCGATAGATGAGATACAATCGTTTCCTGCGAGCTGTATCTTCTAAACTTGCACGCTTGCGGCGTTCATTGCTGCACGTTTTTCGTTTTCGTTTACCACACCCTCTATCGTCGTCGTCTTCCTGCTCAATCTCATCTCGTTCTTCACCCTCGTCCAACGAAGTGAATGTACCTACGTTACAATCGCTATTGTAATCGTTGTCAGCGCTGTCATCGTTTTCGCTTTTCTCGTCGCTTCTTCGTTTTTTCTCTCTTTTTTTTTAGCTCTCGCGGCTTGCGGGTTCTCACAAGTCACGATAATAAACGCGGCCACTGCGCCGTTGCCTGGTGTATTCGCGATTCATGGCGCGGTCGTCATTGGATGTTATTGCTACACTATGTTTATATCGGTTGTTTGTATACACCGATAATGCCACGGGCCCCGAGTCCTTGTGGCTATCGGCGGTCGTGCACGCCGAGACACTTCGTCGATCGATTATTTGTTCGCTACTTTCGTGTATAAGGTTACGGTTATTCGTCATAATGAACGGTATGATATTAAAGCGGCCACCAATGACGTAATACCCGAATGTAATCGGTAGGTGCTCTGCAGAGAATATATTTATATGTATCAAACAGAGTTCCCATGTCCATGACCTCGCCGTTGTCGTCTTCGTCCAAAGGCGCTTGCGCGTATCGATCCTCAGTGCACCGGCATCGACGTCCCGCATATTCATAACACACCGCGCGTGTCAATTGTCTGAACTGTGTGTCCAAATATACATGCCGCATACATTTCGCTGTGATAGTAGCAGGTTGCCAATGCTGGATGTCCAAAAAATGTTAAACCTTTGCCCATATGGAAAATCGGCTTGTATAAGACGTTTTGAGGACATATGGAAAACGTGATGTGTTGTCGAGTTTCCAAGTCATTTACCAAATCGTTGTAGCCCTCGATGTTCGCACGAAATACTCGATCGCGCTCAACGTTTCGCGCCCATCCATTTCGGCTTTTACGTTTACACTTGCGGTCTGGTAGTTCGTGTAAACGCCGTTACCCGACTGCGCTCTTTCATTTTGTGTCAACGTCACTTGCCGGTCCCCATCTCCCCATTCCTCGCTCGGCAGTTCGATACACCGCTCAAGGGAAATGGTACACACATCACAATGTGCAGCACACGGCGCAACTGCGTGGCACTTTTTTTTCTACATGCTTCCCACTACTATTGGGGTACATAAGCGACTGACGCAACTTCGAGCAACTCAGTTCAGAAATTGTGGTGGTGTTGTGTAGACAACAGTTGTTATACTGATAATTTCCGTCGGCCCCGTAATGACGGTTATTGATTTGCGGCCCGCGTCAAGCAGTTACCTTTTTCCCACGGCTAGCGGCGATGTCTTGTCGCTCATAGGCTTACTGCCCTTTGGGCTGTTACGGACAAAGAGCTTCGCGACCTCGCCATTGCCCGAGGCTTGGGCTTAGACTTCAATTCTCATCAAGTAGCACTCGATTTTGTTCGACAGAATTGCGCCGTAATTAACTCCACATTGTTGGCCTTTCTAAATAGCAGAGAGTCTTTGCGGAAATGGCATTGTTCACACCAAGAGCAGTATTCAGGAACTGTGTGCCCAGGCACTTTGGAACAAAGAAGGAACGATCGTTGTGCAACCTAGCATTTCTACGAAGATGCCGTGACGAAGATATTGTTCCAATGTGCATGGTACTCTCACATCACACCAAGACAACATCTACAACGAAGATCTTACGAAGAGCAAGTTTTGCCTTAGTACGAGAAGCTATACAAAGAACAAGACGCCTACTGGATAACATCGGCAAGAAATTGCTCGAGATACGCCTGGGCTTTAGCAACCAGATTCATTCTCTTTTGTGGCAGAAAATCGACAAACTTGCAGAACTTCGTGCAGAAAATGAATACATTCTTTCAACAGAAACATACAAGAAGAAATTCAACAAACTAAAAAAAGATCAGAAACCAACAAGAAATAGCGCTGAGAACCTCATCACAAGAACAAAAGTGTTTATAACCTTTCGGATCTGCCACTCGATGAAGTTTCGACTAATATCTTAGCCAAAGGATTCAACTTTGCGGTTGCGCCCCATCAAATCCCAACGGAAGAAATCATCTGCAATGTAGGAGCAGTTTCACAAAAATTAGGGAAGGACACAGCCGAAATAGTTCGACAGGATGTTTCAAGCGTCTTACGATCTGCGAAACCTCCAAAGAGGAACATAACGAAAGAGGAATACCTTGCTCTAAGAAATCTTCGAAATAATGAAGACATTATAATTCTGCGAGCTGATAAAGGCAACGCTACAGTTGTCATGAACCACGATGACTACCAAAGGAAGATGATGTCAATATTAGAGGATGCAGCATACAAACTAACACCGACAGATCCTACGACGTACTTAGAAAAGACAACCAGGAACAAAATTGTAGCTTCGCCCATCGACGCAGAGGCCAAGAAATGGCTCATACCTAGAGAAAAAGCGTCAAGATGCCCAAAATTATATGGATTGCCAAAAATTCACAAACCGGATGTACCGTTGCGACCAATCGTGAGTTCTAGAGGATCGCCAGTCCAACCACTAGCAAAATATCTAGCAAAACATCTTCAACCCTACGCTGAGAAATCCAAATCATACGTAAAAAATGCAGATCATCTAATCGAACTGTTGAAAACCTACTTAGTACGACCTGACCAACTGTTGGTAAGTTTCGATGTCGTGTCACTCTTCACCCAAGTGCCCATCGAAGAAGCTATAGAGATAATACAACGGAAACACAAACCGGCCGACCACATAATCGAATTGGCCAAACACTGTCTCAAGAACACTTACTTCATGTATAATGACCAACGTTACAAACAGATCGAAGGAGCACCAATGGGATCACCTTTATCTCCGATAATAGCAAATTTATTTATGGACGATTTAGAAACCAGAGCCCTCGATACAGCGCAACTTAGACCAGACGTATGGCTGAGATATGTTGACGACACCTTTGTGATATGGTCACATGGAAGACAAGAACTTACTACATTCCTCGAACATCTGAATAAACAACACCAGAAAATTAAATTCACCATGGAAGTGGAAGAAGACAATCAGTTGCCGTTCCTAGACGTCCTAATAACGAAGACAGAAGACCATCACCTTAGCCATACAGTATACAGGAAAAAGACACACACTAATCGCTACCTCAATGCGGAATCACACCACCATCCAGGACAACTCTATTCTGTCATAAAAACTCTCGTCTCAAGATCAAAAAGGATAGCGGATGATATCAACAGAAAGGAAGAAATGGAGAAGATTCACAAAGCATTACAAGGAAACGGATACTCAAGACGAGAAATATACAAAGCCACAAAACCGAGACAGGACAAAAGGGAGGACAAAGACAGAAAACCTATAGCTACAGCGTTTTTACCATATATAAAAGGAACAACAGATAAAATCAGTAGGATCCTACGCAGGCATAACATCGACACTGTATTCAAACCGCATCAGAAAATAGAATCTATGCTTAGAAATCCGAAAACCCAAATCCCACTGGAACAGCAAGGGGTGTATGAGATCCCTTGCAGAGACTGCGACAGGAAATATATTGGACAGTCAAACAGACGCATCGAAGCCCGCAAACAAGAACACATTAGAGCGGTAAAACATAAAGACACGTCATCATCTCTAGTGAGTCAGAAAATTATTCAGTTGACGATTTTTGAATTGTACATTATTTATAATATAAATTTAAATTTAGAAAGTAATGCAAGTAGTTACGTTTATGGGACATATAAATTTATACAGTGAGATCGAAAAAAAGATTAGTCAAAGTAAGCCATGAACAAAAATCGGCATGTCTTTACTTAAAGCACTATTTATTTCTTAATGTCAAATTGACGTTTGTCAAAAATGTTCAATAGGAAAGTGCTCCTGAAATTCTTCATAACAGGCAACGTAAGAATATTGCCATTTACCATTTCCTGTTTCATTTCCATTTCAAAAATAGAATTCTAAAAGAAAAGCTTTGATTTGTTTGGACAACATTTTTGACAAACGTTAATTTGACATTAAGAAATAAATAGTGGTTTAAGTAAAGGCATGCCGATTTTTGTTCATGGCTTACTTTGACTAATTTTTTTTTCGATCTCACTGTATATCAGATATACCAAATATACAGGTTTTCCAAACTTCTGCACTTCCTAGAAAACGGGGTTAACATTAAAAATAAAAAGAATTGCTAAATACAAAAGATGTAGGGTTTTAGTTCCGCTATTAGTTATTACATTAAAAATAATGTCATTTATACTGGGTATTCCGTTTTTTTCTGTACATAATCATACTTCGTTATTTTTATATTTTCGATTTCCCTATTAAAATCTACATTGAATTTGTTAATGTGATGGTACCTCTCAAGTGCGTCGTTTTTGACTTGACTTTTGCATATAAATACATGTGAAAAACATGAAATCCTTGAAAAAGTGGGAAAATATAAATTTTAACTACAGGATCTATTTAATTAGAGATAGAAAAAATACCCTTGTATGAATAAAAGTAGAGGATGTAGGATGTTCCATTTGAAAAAGATTGCTTAATGATGTACCTTCTGAAGGATTAGTCGATGATAAACAAATACCTAAAGCAGTCAATGTTTTATTCCAAATGTTCCACTATCAGTTCTGCAGCTTTTCTTATTTAACCACCATTATTTTTTTGAAGGTACGCATCTATCAGATTGTCAAGAAAAATCAAAATATTCTAAAACGACACACAAGAGGTGCCATCATTTAAACAAAATTGATGTAGATTTAAATAGGGAAACCGAAAATACAAAAATCTATGGGATGTTCTATTTAAAATAACGAAGTAACAGAAGTGAATACCTAGTATAAATAACATTATTTTTTGTGATAGAGGAACTAAATCCATCAATCGAGGAAATAATAAGCAATAAGTAAATAAATATACTAACACTAACAATGTATACGTACAATATTCTGGGCCCATCTTTCGAAGCCCACCATGTATTTCTCCTAGCTTAAGAGGCAGTTGCTTAAATGGGGCAAAGTTGTGTTATTTGTTGCTCATTAATAATTCTAAAAGAAATTCTATCCGCCTTCATTTGTTTTTGAGATATTTGTAGAAAACTGATTTTAGTTTTCTTTATTTATAATTAAGTATGTATAAATTTTTTGAAGATTTCCTGGAGCCTGTTCTGCGTGTTGCATAATTTTTCAGTACAAAAAATGCTTTCAGGAGTCTAAAGAATGTATAAATAAAATTATACATAAAGAAGTTACTGTCAAAAAACTAAAAACAATTGAAAATGGGTTGAATTCTTTTCGAATTATTAATGAGCAGCAAATTACCAAACTTTGCCTCAATCGTGAATCTTGAAAAATGGGCAACCTGTATACGAGGTCTGTAAATAAAGTAAGGAGACTAGTATCAGACCGCACGAATTTGTAACACTAGGCGTCTCCGCGCCAAAGTGGGCGTTTCAACATCTTATGTAGCTTCAGCGTGAGTGGCGAGTCGCTCTTGTCAACGGGTGGACCGTGACAGCTTTTTTTGCAAAGTTTTTTTTTTCTGCGTCACTATAATGAGAGAACGAACAACCAAGAACTGAGAAAAATTTGTGCGAAAATGGTACCCAAAAATCTCATTCCTCAGCATAAAGAAAACAGATAAGAACTGTGCCGCGGTCTTTTGGAGCGAATTGGAGCGGATTTTTTAAAAATTTTATCACAGGCGACGAGACGTGTCTTTGAATACGATTCCGAAACCAAAAGACAAAGTGAAGAGTGGCACATTGCAAGCTCACCACGGTAGAAAAAAGGACACTTTGATACCACCGAAAACGTAAAAGCGACTATAACCAACCAGCTGAACGCCATTCGGGTTTCTGAGTTCCAGCCACGAAGACTGGAAAGAACGTCTTCAGGCGCAGCGTGGCTTCCCATGTTACTTCTGCAAACGACGGAGCACTGTGATGTGTTCGCGTTTGTAGTAAAAAGTAACGCATTAGCGATCAATTGGTGTAAATGCAGAGGATTGTTTCAATACAATTTCTCATTTACACATAATGTCATACCTATACATGTTTCAATATCCCTTGAGGAAAATTTTTTCGGTCTATTTGGATTTTTTTGCGTACTATATAAGCAGCTTTCCTCTGAAATATGTTTTACTAACTCATCAGTAAAAAAATATTTGAAATAATTGTATGGCGTCTCCAAATCCAACACAGACTTCCCAAGTCTAGACTGACTTCTAAATGTAAGAGCATCTTTATCAATAATCAGATGTCGTTTTTTCCAAATGATTCTATTGTTAGGTATCTTTGTTGGACCTAGTTTTTGTCGAGTAGCGCCTCCCAATTATTTTGTGCTGAATGACTACAGGAAGGTCTATTTTCATCAAAAATGTTGCTTCCAGCAGTTAGATCAATATCATCATTTTCAAGTTCGGGTTCAGGTGCTTCTTCATGTTCCACTTCCTCATCACTTTGTCCATTTCGTTCATGGGAGTGGTTCATTTCAGAATCGCCAATGCTTTCGGAGTGAGAAAGTTCAAATTCATCTTCACTGTGAGTGAAATTTTCAATAATTTCCAGTAGCTCTTCATCAGTAATAGGCCGTTTAGTTTGCCATTCTGAAAATTGCAATGTGTTTGCATGGACATTATACTCATGATGTTGCAAATGTGCAACACATTATTTTATTACATGCATTTATTAGTAATATTGGTAAGACGACAAACTGTTGTATCCAGAGATTAGATAAATACCTTTACTAGTCATTTGTAACAATATTTTGCTTCTCCACAATTAAACACTATTTTCCTTAATATACGGTATGTTAACGACAACAAATGAGAGCATGACTTTCATTCAAAAGTGGTGAAGTAAACAGCATCTATCGGCAAAGTGTTGAACTACATACATGAAAAACCTGTTGTATATCGGCTGCAACATGAAACAGTGAATTGTGTATCAATTCCATTGAAATATAACAGAAAAACGAAATATGTTGCAAATATGCAACTCAATGAAACGAAGGGTTAAATCAATAGCGATGCCAAATGGCTGTTCCCCCACCTTTAATATTAGATCTACAACAAGAACTTGAAAATTATCGAAGGACAAAAACTTTATCGAATCAACAGTGGCCCCAGTCTCAGTAAGGCAAATAAAATTTAAACTATCATTAGAATGAATATACTCGCTTTCTATATAGCCAATCTTACTCACTGATAACGACTGGACATTTAACAATAGATAATCAGGTTTCAAAATTATCTGTTGAGTGGAGTTTTCATCCGCACAGAAAAAAAAAACATATTTACACATGCTCCAATAGGCCATACAGTAGGAGCCATCGCTTTTAGGAAATTCTCCTGATGAACGCTTACTTTAAAGGAGGCGTATTGACCAAGATGTTTTGCGTCTAACTGTTCGCCAATTACCTCAGGGAAACCAGGACGAAGGTATTCCAAAATTTCTTCTGTGGAAGTATCGGGATGCAATCGGTAGACATGTATATCAACAAACTTCGGCACTGTTTTTAACTTACTTCGAGCCTCATTATTGTTTCCAACAATCGATTTTTGGTTTCGTCTTCTATTATTAACTATTTGCCATTGTTCAGTAAACTCAGCAGTTTTTTTATTTAATTTCTCTTCTGCATTGTTTAAATTAATAGTTTCTTCAATCTTTAAACGGGCTTCAGTAGAATGTAACACATCTTTTACTTCTTGATTGCTTATTTTATTTGGAAGCTTATTCACATCATTATTTATATTACCGGTAGTAACAGAATATTTTAATTCCTTCATATTCATAAATTTAATCTCTTTAGGTTTATTTATTGTTTTTAAATCACTTTTAACCGATTGGGAATAAGAATGTTTCATAATTTTTCCATGTTTTTGTTCTTCAACCGGACTTATTTGTTTCAATTCTTCCATTTCATATATCATATTAATTTTATCATTCAGGGATTGAATGTCACCACTTCATTCAGTTATAACTACATCTTTTTGTCTATCAGTATACGATAGATTTGATTTAATATTGTCATCAAGTCTTAAATTATTATTACCCTGTTTATTTGTTAGCAAATTTATTTAATCAATATTAGATTGTTTCAAAACCTGAACTTCATTTCTAAGATAACTAATGACCTCATATAGTTGTTTCGTCTCATTTTTAACAATATTTGTAATTAAATCATTGAATTCGTTACTATTCATGAATGCCACAACATTGTTATACTCATCATTCTATTCAGAAGTTGACCTCACTTTGTAAACGGTTTGCTATTCAAAATATGAAAAGTTTTATTTGAAATGTCAAATGATAATGTCAAATTTCTTCAATTAAAATTCAATATTAAACTTGAGTTTTCTTCTAAGTAAAGTATCCAAGAATACCCCGATTTTTAATTATACAATTTATCGAAATTAAGCATTACTCAGTCAGTCGGTTTTAAAACATTTTCTGTATAATCATTGCTAAAATGTTTGGGAATAGAAGTTATTATATCATCTACATAAATGTATAAGAAAGGAATATCAATTGGTAAGTCAGATATTACTGATTTTAAAAATTTGTTCGTAACTAATGATGCTAGTACGGGTGAACACGGCCATTGATGTGCCTTTCGTTTGATAATAAAATTTATCTTGATATGAAAAATAACTACTATTAAAAAGGAAAGGGATAATTCTAATAAATGTTGGAAGATCAATAGATCAGTGTAATTGAATGTTTGTCCATTCTTCAATGATTGTTTCTATAACGAGGTCACGTGGTATATTAGTGAACACATTTTTAGCATCTAATGAGACTAATTATATTTCTAATTTTTTGAACTAATGTAAATGAATCCTTAATGACATTATTGAAACTTGTATATAGATTGTACAAAATGTTAGAAACAAATTTTCTTAGTGGATAACCTGTTTTATGTATCTTAACAACTCGATAAATTTTTGGGAAGATACCATTGTTGCAAGTTAATTTCTTAGACTGAATATCATTGATAAAATTTTTTCATTTTTAAGTTAAGTAAGTTAAGTTAAGTTAAGTATTATTTTTGATTTGTATGATGTTTGTTGGATCAGTTTGTTTAATTTGTAAGTATAATTATCATTAAGAAGTTGATTCATTTTTTGATCATATTCTACTTTACTGATAATTTCCTTTATCTGACATATTTACAATAATATTAGGGTTTTCTTTAAGAAATTTGTTGGTAACATTAAATTGCTTAGTGAAGGGATCTGTATTATTTTTATTACCGTTAGAGTTTATGAAATTGGTGATTCAATTTACAGATCTGTTCAAATTTTTTTATTTGTCTATTTTTACATTTGATAAATTGTTTCTCATAGATAACTTGCATATGTTTATTTAATATGTTAAATATATCAACATTTACATTTACATTTACATTGTTTCTTAACAGTGAAATTAAATTGTTTATTTCTGTGATAACATTTTTAATAATACATACTTCATAATTTAATAATTTTAATTGAAAATCAATTAATATTTTGTCAAGTTTGTTAATGTAAAAATTATTATTTATGTACAAATTTGAGAATATTTTGTTAAAATGGCTGAGGTGATTAGGAATAATCTTAACGTGTTTACATCTGAGTCTAATTAATTTAAATATATGGCGATCATTTAAATTTTCGTTGTAATCAGTCGTAAAGATGGTATCGTTTCTTGATCTACATACTGGGTAAGTCTTTGATGTGTTGAACCACTCCTGTATACAGGCTTCGTGGTATACATGGGAACAATCCAGGAAACCAATTTTTGTTGGGCTATCAAGACTCTCCAGGCATGCTTCTTACGGGTATTAGTCCGCGTCTAGAGCTGGTTCTCAGAAGAACCTTCAGCTGCTCGACGTTTCTATGAGTTCACCCTCGACGTTTCTATGAGTTCACCCTCAACTTCATCTGGAACGAGTTCGAATTGAACTGCGTTTTGTCACTGTCACTCGTCGTTTATTTAGAACAGGTTTCCACGTACTAGGGAGGCGTTGAGTATCGTCCTTACTATTTAGATTATTCGGCCGTTTTTGTATTTATATCGTTTCTCTTATCATTCGGGTTATCGTATAGAAGTAAGAAGGGATGAACACAAACTTGCGGTTAAAAACAAACAACTAACTTCATCTCTTTCTCAACACACACTAACAACAGGACATAAAATAAAATTCTATGCAACAAAAACAATCGCAAAATATACACATCAGATAACCCGAATGATAAGAGAAGCGATAGAAATAGAAATTTTGTTTCGGAAAATAAATATCTTTTTTTTTTTCTTTCTTGAGCGTGCAACCAAATTGAAACTCGAGTTGTGCAATAAAATATATTTATTACAACACACCAAATATAATAAATATAAAAATGTGTTTCGTAATCTTTATCAAGCAATAAATATATTTGACGTTTGTTATATTTTACTATGGAAACCTTTTTATAAAAATAGTTTA
>JAFFZR010027982.1:0-15981 GCA_018397195.1 Lethrus apterus | reverse complement strand
TTTTTCAAATTCATTTCAATTAATTTTGTAAACGTTTGCATTTTAGGTATTACCAAGTACCACCACTTTGACTTCAAAAAAAAAACGAAATTGTATGTAAAGAACTTGTGGACTCGGAAGAAGAAAGATTTAATCTGCGATTAACGGCTGAGCTACCAAACGAATTACCTCCGCTCATTGCACCAAGCGGTTTATCGTTAGATCGCAAATGGTATTTGTATGAGAATGTCAGGGTCTCATGTACTGATTCACAGAAACGGGATTTTGTAGCTCCTAAACCGAGTGAACCCAAAGCGAAAAAAAATCGAAAAATAAATCTGAACCTGCCAGCAAGAAAAAAAAAAATCGAAGCACCGGATCACGAGAAAAAGAAAGCTGAAGTCAAAGCGCCGAAAAAAGAAAAAACTGAAATTGTCAAACGGAAGAAAATCGAAGTACCAGATCACGAAACACCAAAAAAATTCGAAGACTGACGAAAAAAAAAATAAAATTTTAATGTTTTTCTCATTTTTATCGATTTTCCCAAGTTCGTTTTGTACGTTTTTATGGGGTAAATAAATTTTTATCAGAAATCTAACTCATTTCATCTTATTCTACACCCTTTTAGGACGATCTGTCGCGAATCTGAAACAGCTATCGCCACGATTATATTTAAACGTGTAATATTATGTAGTCGTAAGATAGTTTACTTAAATACGTGATTACCCCCCTCTGTGCCATCTCAACGCCCCATAATTTTCTCTGGGTCTTCTACTGTCCTCTTGAAAGTCTCAAACGCCCACAAGGGGGCGTTATCGCCCACGTTGAGAACCTAGGATCTATATCTTTGTTGTGGGGATTAGGACAGTATTGGAAAAACGTTTGCGCAAAAAAAAATGGAAGAAGATGAAACTGGCACCTAAGATATTTTTTCTACTCCCGTTTCTAAAATGTAACTTTACACATTGATAGAAATGCGTGAAGTTTGATTTCTAACACGATTTCTTATGGGATTTATTTCACGCACCATAAGAGCTAATACACTTTTTTGCAGACGAAAAATTCATAGACATCTGTGCTGTAGTAACACATTTTTTAAAACGTGAAACGGCGCACTCAATGCGATAATTATGGAATCGGATACAGAATGACCGTCTCCACCACATATAATGGCTGCAGCAAGTACATCTTTGTTACCACAAAAATGGGTAGATATTTATGAAAATACGTATCAAAAATTTATGAAATGGCGCGGTCATGTCCCAAGGAAATCACATGTTTTAGAAAGGCAACATATTCTCAAGTGCAATTGTCAAGGAAGCAAAGTAAGTCAGCATTAGCAAATAGTACAAAATTCCCATTTCTTTAACTGTAAGTCATTTTAATCTTTGGACTTGCTGGTGCTCTTAGAAAAGATGAAATTTATAAACTAACAACAGATGATATTCAAAATTTGGAAACAACCCTTCTCGTAGTTGTCCCTGACAAAAACAAAAATTATAAGAAAATTTGCAATCACTGAACATTTGGAAATTTACATAAAATATGGCTCACGGTCCTCAAAATTACCCAGAAAAAAAAAACTTTTTATTAATTATCAAAAAAAAAAAGGGAAATGTCAGGTTATCGGCATAAACAAAATTGGAAGAATTCCTTGCGATGATGTTGCGAAATATTTAAAACTGCCTCATGCAGAACAATACAGGCGTTACTACTTTAGATGCTCCTCTGCCTCTTTATTGGTTGAAATTAGGGTAGATTTACTAACAATAAAACAGCATGGGGGCTGGAAGAGTTCATCTGTAGCTAAGGGATACATGGAGAACTCGGTAAATAAAAAGAATGACATTTCAGATTGTGAAAAAATTTTCAGGTGGGGCAGCTGGCGTAAAGTTCGAGAATTATAATTATAATAAAGAAAATTCATAAATTTATTTTAATCAATTTTTTGTTTATTAAATTTATTTTTAATCGTATGGTCACTTCGCTCGTTTCGCAAACTCAACGCCTCACCTGTGTAAAAAAAATCTACTTCACGCACTTGATACGCAATATACTATTTTATCGTGTACAGGTGGGCAAATTTCGATGTTTACATAGGGAATTTCGATAAACATGAGATATGATATGTATATAGAAAAATTACCCTACCATTTCGATCGCTTTTTTTGGAGAAAAATTTAATGGTGAAAACTAAAGTTCGCTATCGTCTTTTGTTCTGTGACTATATCTTGCTTATTTGAAAAATTGAAGGAAAATAAGGTTCACGTTCTTCAGGCACTTTTTTGATAAGAATGCAGTGGCGTTGTTAGTTTTTTGAAATTCGAGTTGTGACATAAAGTTGTAATTTTTTATATGGAACTCATAGGTGTCTTAACAAAAAAGAGAATTTTGTTCCCTTTTCAACAATATGTAACATGTATGGTCAATTATTAATTTTCATTCGGATTTTTCAAAAATTCATATTTTTCAAGGTCAGATGTTCATTTTCGCGTAGTAGGTGAATAAACTTTGATATATTACAATGTTTTATTCAGAGCAATAATAATTCTGAAGCTGCAAGTCAAACATGAACGCCAATGGAATTCTTTCTTTGGGGACACATTAAAGACATTTTGTTCCCTTTTTTCCCTCTCACCATTTATCTAAAGCTCGAAGAACTTATCTGGACTGAGAGGGAGGTATTTGGTTACGGCCACGACCGTCATACAAATCATAAAGCCTATACCAGCATACGCTGCAAGGATTAGGGAAACGTGGAAAACCTAATCAGAATAGTCGGTTAGAAGGCCAATTCTGAGTTACGATGTCCGCCACTAAGACTTGAACCTTGGACCTTGACGTTAGTTACTAGCCTACTCACTAAGCCACTAGACCAGGAATAGACATAACTCCATTTAAAAACAATAATAATAATATGATCGAACTAAGAGAAAATTTTATAAAGTGTGTTAATTCTGTATCAGCGTCAGTTCGGAGTGTTTCAAAGCAATGTCAATTGTGTGTTGCGAATGACGGACGTCAGTTTGAATAGTCAATATAAATCTGACCTTGAATAGTGTGAATTTTTGAAAAATCTATGAAAATTAAAAATTGGCTATACATGTTATATATTGTGGAAATCGCAAGAAAATTATCTTTTTATTTAAGCCAAAGCCGACCATGAGTTATATAAAAAATTATAACTTTATGTCACAACTCGAATTTGGAGTACTCTTCCAAAAAACTAACAACGCCACTGCATTTTTATCAAAAAAGTGCCTGAAGAACGTGGACATTATTTTTCTTCATTTTTCCAAATAAGCAAGATATAGCTAAAAAATGGAATAATATATGTAATTAATAGGTTTTTTTCCGATTTCCACCGTTTAAGATTCTTTTCCTTTTTCATGATGTTTTAGCTTGCAAAGTATATTTCTAAAGATGACACATATATACTTGTCGATTAAAAACTAAAGCAGTCCGAAGTCAGTAAGAAAACAATTCAAATCGTATACTACCTACAAATTTCATGAATCAATATATTTTGTTTTTATACATTTTATAAAAAAATGCACATAACATAATTTATTTAATTAGTAATGAATTTTACTTAAGAAGCGACGCCACTATTTTAAGATTAGAGATTTCTTACAAAATCGACATATTCAAAAATTAAGACATATATTTAGAGCTTCTCAATTTTTTGATATTATTAATTATTATTAATTAATATTCTGTGATTTTTCTCAGTTAATATAACATAGACAGACATACTGCCCCGTTATTGGAGAGGATATGTAAAAGAATAGTAAATATTAAGTTTAATTTATTTGAGAAAAAAGAAAACTACAATAAGTATAAGCGAAATTTTATTTACATATTGGCATATTTCGGATTTATTATTTAAGCAATGCTGAGTGTGGGTCACAACACGCAGGACCGTATATTTTAAAATATACAGGCTAATATTTTATGGTGTAGAGTACTTGACTCCAAACAACTTTTACTTGAAACATTTTTTAATCAAGTAAATAGGTAAGGCGTAATTGTCCGACCCCAGATAATTGGCACACCCGGTATAATAAATATACTTATCTTTTACTCCTGAGCAATCAACCAATAAAATCCAAAAAATGTAATAAAGTATATTTATTACGACACACAATATATAAAAATGTATAAAAAAGTTCGAAACACATTTGTGCTCAGTTGTGTTGATTATAGTCAGAGATAAAGTCAGGGCCGTACGGTGGCATGGAGAAATGGAGCGGTCGCTCCAGGCGCCAAAATACTATCGCACGGCACTGGATAAAGTGATATCCTTTTGGGATAATTCCACTGAAAAACGATGATACGTAATGAATTAAAATCAAATTTACCGTGTGCTGCAAGCCCCACAATATCACACCTGTGTTAAGAAAAAAATTTAGGAGCAGCTACGGATAAGAGTGACAGTGACCACCACTATTCCTGATCTCACTGTAATGAATCATTTTTTAGAGTTCCTTTAAATTAAAATCCAGACGTTGTATTATTTGATGATGGTATAAAGTTCGAGCATTAAAGAAGAAATTAACCACTACTATAAGGAGACTGTAAACTTTAATTTTACAATATTCGCAGTTTGGCTGTAAGGCAATTGACAAAATACTTATCTTTGTATCTTTGTTCTATTGAAATCCTTCACTTATGCTGACAATCTGTTTAATAATTTTAACAATGTGTATTACACGCAAACAAAATAATGATAAAAAAAAAAATTAATTAAATAATATAAGAGAATTATATTAAAGGAAGTACTAATTAAAAGTGGGTCACTCACAATCAGTGCAGGAGGGGTGGTTCGAACGCGAGCATATAAAGTAAAGAAATAGGGCTCCACGGATTCATGGAATTCATGGAAGTTCCTAAATCCGAAATACAACTCAGGTTTGCGCAGCCTTAAGTAATAATTTATTATCCTTAACGCGAAATAAAACAGATTTTCTCACAATACTTGTTCATTTAATTAGTCGACCAATTTATACTAATTCATTTCATACAAAAAAGACCACGAATTGCGGATACTGCTACTAAATAAAACAGACAAATCGGTGTATTTATGATAAACAAATAATATTTTCTTTCGTACATCAATTACTTCCAAATTAATCACTACGGAATGGCCCATTCATATACTTACTTATTTGGATGTTGACGAATTATTGAAAATAAAAAAAAAAACAAAAAAAAATTCCAGACATTAACAAGTATTTTGGCATATGCCTTACAATTAGCCAACACTAATTACGATAAATGAGTAGCCTCTGTGCAGATTTGAGAATGGGTGAAAATTTATAAAGTATCTAAAGGCACGTTTTCCTCCACGGTCGCCAGTCGCCGACGATTGCGACTGATTCGCCGACGCATTTTTATCTGTTGTGCGTTTTCCTCGTCTCACGACACAACATTAAAAATGTGTGTCGAAAAACATTTTTTCGACACACATTCGACCTT
This sequence comes from Lethrus apterus, assembly GCA_018397195.1. Lineage (NCBI taxonomy): Eukaryota > Metazoa > Arthropoda > Insecta > Coleoptera > Geotrupidae > Lethrus > Lethrus apterus. The sequence goes on along the minus strand of JAFFZR010027982.1, from coordinate 10,524 downwards.
ATACTTAGGGCGAAACCTGCATTTCACAGTTGCATAGCCTTTGGTGCGTAACTTAGCGAAATATTGGCATCAAACACAGCTCGGTTGTCTAGTGGTAACAAGGCCGGACTCTCAGTGTGAGAGTCGAGGGTTCGAGTCCCGCCTAGGTAGGAATTTTTCTCCTGGCGTGTCCGGTATCCTCCCGAGTCAGCTTTCGCTGTTGGCATAATTAACAGTGCTACATATCTTACGGCGAGGAGATGATAGTAACAAAGCCATGGAACACTTTACACACACAAAAATACACATAAAATGGTGCTCCTGCAATTCTCGACAAGCGAGAGCTTGAGAAACGTTCGGGTAGCACCGCACACTCACAAAAAAAAAAAAATGTTAGATTTGGGGGGGGGGGGTAGAACAGGGGAAATATACGAGAAACAAAAGGGGGCCTAAAATCGACATAACGAACGTTACAAAAAAATAAGATACCGTAGAATCTATCGCCTACTGTACGTTGGAAAGCGGCCTCATGTATGTACAAAATGCGAATTAATCGTTGAGGCAAAACAGGACCCAAAAAAAGGATCCTTTTTAACCCAATACGTACAGGCTGTTCAAAAATGATTAAGATGACAGTAGACAACCAAATATACAGTTTCGAAAATTAAGTTGGTAAAAAATAAATTGCCTCATCTTTTATGTCATATGCTTATGTCATACGATTTTTCGTCTTGTCAATTTTCGATTAAAATTAAGGTAAGACTGTCAATAACATTCTGTTTCAGTTACATGATACGTTTACTATTCAGTTTTAGTTTTAAAAAATGGTATTTACTTCTACTAGTAACTAATAAACACCAAACACTGAGTAATGTGAGTAATAAAATAACGTATAGGGATTTATTTGTTATATAGCATATACCAATCTGTATATTCATCATTTTTGAACAGCCTGTATGTCCAAATTTTCTCGTCTGCAAAACACATCATAAGCGAGTGACACACTATCACATAAATTACCGAGCAATCGTTTCTCTTTACTTTTGTTCTCCTCGGCTCAAAATGCGTACTAAAAATGAATGCATCACAACAGGAGACGTAAAAATTGACAAAAACGAAAATTTCTTAAACGAATACTAACGACACCTTTTGGCGATAAGCCAAATTAAGCATTCTACTTATGCGACATTTGAATAATATATAATTTGAATTTATACTGTAACAAATGTGATAATAGGCATTTGAAAGACGTGGTTGATATTCTTTTGTTGTAAACTGTTTACTACGGTAGAAAGATAATCGCGTACTCCTAAAACAGAACAAAAAAAAAATACTTCGGAGAATCTTTGGTATGAGTAGACGTATTTATTTTATTTAACCTCTTTTCTGTTCTGCCACCTCAGCAGGGCTAACCCAAGTACAGGGTGTGCTCTTTGGGCTTCGGCTACGACTGATTTACAGTTGTTAGAAATCTATTCCAACTTAAAGTTGGAAGAATTGTAAACTTCATCTTTGAAATAAAATTATAACGCCCCCAACTAAGTTGAACCTCAGATGTTGAGATTACTGACTAAAGCACCAGTAATTTTTAAATTTACTATTTTTTCTGGGATTGTTGGTGTGGGTAAATTAAAATACCAGTTTTTGGTCTGACTTATGTTGTTGTTTAGAAAAAGAAGAGGAGAAAAAAAAATTAAATTCGACTTACTGTGAGGAGAGCAGACGCGTTGAGTGGTGGAGAGTAGGAAGTGAAAACGGGCCATGTTGTCGCAACTTCTGTATTACTACTTTGTATGCAACATGTATTACTAATACATCTACATCACTTGATGATAATAATTACTCAGTACTAATAAATACAAATGGGCTCCAATTATATGCTTAGAAGTTTGTCTATTACAAAGATTACAGTTCTAAAAGTTCTTCTTTTTCTTGTTTCGTCTTCAAAAATTCTTCTTTGTAACCATTTTCGTGTATCTGGTCACTCTAAACATGCCATGACAAAGTAAATAAAGTTGTTCATCTTAACAAAAAAGAATTTATTATTTAAAGTTGTTATTGACAGATATTTATGATAAATAGCAGTAAAATCTTCCAAAGAAATAGAAAATCCTTAAAGGTGTTAAAATCGGATCGTTTTTCTTTTAAATTTGTATTAATTTTAACAGTGATTTTCAAAATATATTGTGAGTGGTATAAATTATTGAGGCTCTAAAACAAGAAACTTTTATCATTATGATAGTTTGCAAGGTCGTATACATTTTTGTAACACGGTCACATTTCACGAAGAGTTCACAGTAGGACGCCATAGGTATTTTCGTAACATCGGCAAAAATGACTCTAATGATGGACCGTCATTAACGTAGAAAAGCTTAAGCGGCTTAAGCATATTAAAATCACCTAAATTGTAAACAACCATGATGATGTTTATACATTGAACAAGTATAAAAGTTAAATTCATTACTTTAAGAGACATTACTCTTACGATTTTGCCGTTCAAGATGGAAGTTAAAGTAGTCGAAAGTGTACACGTGGTGGAAAACTGCTGTTTATTAATAAATTTAAATTTAATTTTTTGTTTTTTTCTTATTTTGTAAAGTTAGTTGTAGAAACAGTATGTTATAATAAATAAAAATTATACATTTATTTTTATGATTTTTTGTTTTCTTTTATTTTGTAAAGTGTTAGTAATATTTATACCTTTATTTTTATGATTTTTTGCTTTTTTTTTATTTTGTAAAGTTAGTTATAATCAATAAAATTTTCGATCGATTATTATTTAATTTGTAATTAAGCAATACAAATTTTGGAGGATTAACCAGCACTGCGGGGGTCGTTAGAAGTAATGGGTTACATTGCAGGGGTCTTTAGGTGGTCGATGTTACCAAATTATATATCTACCGTGTTACGAAATTACAATTGCCGGTTTGCAATGGTCCTTATAGTCACGTTAGTTCATCGACTGTATAAGTATAGTGTCGGATCGTCGTTCTAGTGTTCAAAGTTCGTACATGTACGTTTTCTACACCCACACGAGTCGCGAGTCGTGACTAGATTGCCGAGGGCTCGGATTTTATACGAGATCACGAAGTTACCATATGGCACCGGCAATTATGTATTTCTATTGCTTGAAGATTTTTTTTTACTTTGCATAATGCGCACTTACCTCCTCGTTGATGAGGCGGGTGTTCTTTCTCTGATCGCTAGTTCTTAATGATAATATCTTGTGCACGTCGATTATAAATGTACGTTGGGCGGGTGATTGTGCTTGGATAAGTGACCGTTGTTTTTGTGCGTTTATATGATTATGAATTGTTTTGTTATCAGTGATACGACTGATGTGATCTTAGTGTAAAAAATTTACGTATTGCAAAATGCTGCAGTTAGTGCTTAACAATGAAATGTTTGTTGTTTTGGATAATTATGTTTGCATTAATGAATTAAATTAAATTTACTTCCTTCAAGGAAAAAGAAATAATAAAAAAATCCCAATATTATCCTTTCGATTTCATCATTTGGTTGTAGTCCATGGTGTTGGGTAGCTCATCTGTAACTGCAGAATTATTTTGATATTTTTCACTTAGCTTGCATTTTATTAGAATTTTCTTCTTACTATAACACTTTCTAGCAACATTTTAAATGTTAATCTTCTTCCTCACTCTAAAGCCGGCCGTTCATTATCGGATCGGTCCGACGGATTGGTCCGTCCGCCGACCGATCCGCTAATGAATGGTAATGACTGACAAGACGCACCTCGTTTGGTGTATGGAGTCGTGTGTCGAGTCTCGGTTGGGAGTCGGGTCTGGGTTCGTATAGGCCGGCTTAAGTCTTAGGGAATATTGACGCCTGTTAGAGCAACTACATTTTTCGCGAACTTTCTATCTCCTTTATTGGCATTTGTATTTGTTTACTTTTAGAGGTAGTCATCCTCTGCAGTTTAAATTTTTTAAATGCACCTTTCATCTGAGCAATTTTATTTTATGTGGTTGTATTCTGCTTGCCAAATATCAGTGTAGCAACAGCAATAGTTCTGTAAAATTTAACTGTATCTTTTCGTGTCTTATGGATGTCTGCTACTTCTTCCGCATATGTACTTAAACTTGTTTAGCTTCTGTTTGACGTCACGATCGTTGCTGTATGTTATTTCACATCCTATATATTTGAAACTATTTTTTTTTTGTTGGAGGCCGTTCCAATAAATACTTTCTTTTTTTTAATGCTATGATCATCTTGCAGTTAATGTTGATTTCATCGGAAATGCGCTGTTTGAAGATCTTCGCTTTCTGCTGCAACTAGGATTGCGTCGTATTATTTAAATGTTCCGTAGTTTCCCTTGTTAAACGCCTTTTAAAAATCTTTTGTATTGTATTCTCGATCCTTTTCTATTATTTGTTGAACTGTAAATACTCTTTTACAGAATTTATGAAGAATTATAAATAAAGAAGTTACGGTCAAAAAAGCAAAAATAATTTTTTGTATTTTTTCCAAATATTTCAAAAACAAATTCAGATAGGTAGATTTTTTTTACGAATTATTAATAAAAAACAGATGACGCAACTTTGCCTCAATTTAACCGACTCTCTTAAGCGAGATACTAATGGTGAGTGAGCATGTTAAATAAGACAGCATGTATACATGCAAATATTATTGCACATGATTAGCGTTCATCTGTTCTGGTATAGGGTCATTCAAAAAGCGCGCTGGTTTTGATATATCGAATTATGAACTTTATTTTTTCAAAACACATTAACATAATACATAAACATGTTCATCACACCTTCCCATTTCAGGTATGGAAAATGATGTCGGGCATATGACCTCCTTTACTGTGCAGGCATGCGAGAAATGTCCGTGAAATTAGCTATGATTGCCCGACAAATTTCCACTTGGACTTCGCCGACAACCCGTCGAATTTCCTTCTTCAAGTCACGGATGTTTCGGGGTTTATTGATATAAACCAATGATTTAAGAGTATCCCAAAGAAGAAAGTCCATTAGCGGTTCCCGGATCACGTCATTCCGCGTAATGCTGACCAGCAATGGCCGCCAAGATTATGTGACTTAACGCCTTGTGACTTTTTTCTTTGCGGTACTCTTAAATCATTGGTGTATGTCAATAAACCTCGAAATATCCGTGACTTGAAGGAGAAAATTCGACGAGTTGTCGGCGAAATCCAAGTGGAAACATATCGGGCAGCCATAGCTAATTTTACGGAGTTCTCCCATGCCAGCACAGTAGAGGAGGTCATATGCCCGACATCATTTTCCATACCTGAAATGGGAAGGTGTGATGAACATGTTTATGTATTTTGTTAATGTGTTTTGGAAAAATGAAGTTCATAATTCGATATATCCAAACCGGCACGCTTTTTGACGCAAAATTTCTTTCATTATTATTTTTGTATTAGCTTATAATTGAATTTTATGACTTTATACTGAATCTAATCATGAATATGGAAAAACTTTAACATTAATGATAAATCACTTAGGCCCGTATTTACGAACGACAGTTCACTATTATAATCTGGGGATTTTATTAAACTTGCTACTAAATCACTAGTTAGATTGAAAATGCAATTCTCCAAACAAGGTTAAGATTTGACTGTAGTTAAATCAAACGACTAAAATAATCCCTAGATTCTTCGTCAGTTAATTATTATATCTACAACTTAACATCTAATATTTTCATGTGAAGAAAATTTACTTGTAAGGCTACTTGCATGGGCAAAATGACTATATAAATGAATAATGATGTCAAGAAACAATATTATACTAATTTTCATCATATAATTCTAAAAAGTCAAACAAAAATATTAATCATTTTATTCAAACTGAGATTAAATTAAAAATCACGACTTGTTTGGTGAAACGTTAGTTAATTTTAATCTACAGATTTTATTTAATCGGTAATTAGTAAACTAAAGATTTAACTAGTCTTGGTGAATACGGGCCTTAATGTGTTAACTTCTTCTTACAGATCTGCTTCTATATTAAATATTTCCACTTTACCAGTACAAGTTCACTAATCTTGTTTCTCAAACTTTGTACACTCTGTGTTTCTCAACCTAAACTGAGCTGCTGATCGGTAATAGATACATTTTTGCAATGATAGATAAATAAGACGACACCATGGCAAATGAAGTTTTGCACCAATCAAGAAGCAGTTTCGACAGTGATAGCAGTGTTAACAAATTGCTATATAATTGTCAGAATAAGGGTGCCTCTGTGATTTTACGTGCCGTCTGTACCCACACGGCCCCCATTAGCGAGGGATGGAGATACGCCCAATCAACGCGCATATGCAGGCACACCCCTCACACCCCCTTAGGTATACCCTTGCCCTAGGAGATGCCCTCAAGAGGATGCATCTACTGGGTGCGAAGGTGGACCCCATTCCAGTGAAATTTAATTTCACTAGACGTTATCGCATTGTCACGATTGAAACATGAAACGGAGAAACCGGACATAAATATCTTTATGGATGGTTCCAAAAACAGACGAGACAGGCCCCGGAATCTATTCCAAAGACCTCAATCTGCGTGACACTGTCCGAGAAAAATGACGTGGAACTCGGATAGGTACACGTACATGCGGATAATCCGGGCAATGAGGAGGCGGATAAGCTAACTCGGCTAGGCTCCGACCGAATACTTTTTGGGCCGGAGCCGATGCGACCTCTTAACAAATCAGCCCAAACGGCCCTCATAAAGCAAGACACCATGCGTAAACCCACGGAACGCTGAATGTCATTAACAGACTGCGGGGAGGCAAGGGCCTCTGTGCCCGAAGCAAAATTCTGTCTAAGGCAGAGCAGGCCAGGAAACCAGGAAACTGGTAGAGCTTCGAACAGGACACTGTCGATTGAATAAGCACCTACATACGTTGAGTGTAATAAACGACCCCATCTGCAGTGGTTGCCTTGAAGAAGATGAAACGCCGGAACACGTGTTATATCGGGCTCGCATCGATAAGAAGATCCATACTGGGGGACTTCTGGCCGGGTATGGCCAGGCTAAGCGACACCTAACCTGGTGAGGTTTTCAAGCTGATCGACAGTGTCGGCTGGCTTGGGGATTGACGTGGAGCAGGGGACGCTTTGGAGGGATGGTAAAATGGGCCCATCTTACAGGCCTAATTGCTAGTGTGGTCTTAGGACCACACACCTCCCAAATCCAGAAGCCAGATCCCCTCTGGCATGGGCGAGAGACTATCTATCCACTCTTTACTAGATTTGTAGACTAGTACCCGAGCCATTATAGCGGCTCAGGCATCGAGAACCATCCTGATTACAGCAAGTGCAAGTTAACAAGCCCGACACGGTAGTGCTGGACCATAAGGAAAGGGCTATCTATGTATGTGGTCGAAATGTCTTGTCCTGGAGAACGGAACATAGACGAAAAGGAAGAGGAAAAAATCATGAAATACAGGGATTTACGTTTTCAATTAAAAAATAGCTACGATGGGTTTAAAGTTATATTTATCCCAATAATTATTGGAGTCCTAGGTGGAATCAGACAAGTCACCATAGAACACCTAAAAAAGTAAAGAGGCTGAAAAACAAGAATTTAGAAATACTTACCCTCAAAATGCAGAAAAGTGTAATCCTTGGTTCGCTACATATAGCACGGGCACACGAAACTAGCCACCCAACAATCAAAGGCTAGACAGAGACATCAGCTTATAAGCTAAATAGAGACATCAGCTTATTTTCAGGTAAAAACGCAGATATTGACCGAATTATTGTAGTGTAGTCGAAAGCTACACTAAAAGAAAAAAAATAATAATAATGATAATAATTGGTGCTGCTAGACCAGAACACCAAAGAAATGTTTGTTGTTGAATTTTCAGCACCGGCAGATGAGAACATAGAAAAAAAGGAAAAAGAAAAAATAGAAAAGTACAAAGATTTATTATTTGAATTAAAAAAAAAAACATACCGTGAGTACAAGGTCATCTTTGTTGTGTTAATAATAGGATCCCTTGGATCCCGATGAACAGTAGGTACATTCAAAACCTGAATAAAATAGAAAAGTGTAAAGAGAAAAGTGCATTTCTATCAGCACAGATGCAAAAATACATAATCCTTGGGTCTTTGAGAATCCTTCGTAAACATCAAGCTTGTTAGTCAACTTATCACCTGCAAAGGGAAGCAGATTAAGAAACAAATATACACTTAACATCTAATAGTGTGTAAAGAAACAATAATAATAATAATAATAATAATTATTATTATTATTATTGGTAGCCTAAGGCATTTTTTCTTCATATGAAGAATAAATAAACATTTATGAAATTATATAAGATTTGTTTCGAAAAGATCTTCCATAAAACCAGATCAGTTGGTATGTATATATGATATAAGGATACGCTCGATGTCATTAGTAGACTGCAGACACATAAGGGCTTCTGATCAGATATCTGGCCAAATGCGAGCAAAATTTTGCCTACTGCAAACTGATAAGGCTTTGAATGGGACACTGTTGGCTCAACAAACGTCTATGTACGTTGGTGGTTGTCATTGGCCCTACCTGTCAAGTATGTTTGATCACTATCCGACGCCTTGCATTAAGAAGATATTTATACTGCGTGACTTCTGACTGAATATTGCCAGCTTGACCGACATCTCACTCAATAAAGTTCTGGGATTGATCGATGCTGCCTGTTGGTCTAATACAAATGAGGACCATCGTGTCGCTCTGGAGGGTTAATACAATGCCAATGGAGGGTTAATACAATGTGGCCAAAGTACTGTGGGCCTCAGATCATATACCCGCTAAATTTGGATTCCATTACATAATCCAAACTTAAGGGTTAATATAGTCTCCATACTTTTTAACGGTTTTCTCTTTTCACCGTTACTGTGGAGATATGCATCTCCTCCTTTTCTCCTTCCTTGCTCTGCGCCTGTGGGTATATAGAATACATCAACAGTGAACCTGCTACGTGGCAAAAGTCCACTAAATCGCCCTATCCAATTAGCAATCTCGCATTACTTCTTAGAGGTCGATTTATTCCTTGTTGAACAGTTGCTGAAATTACGATTCACTTCAGTGTTTTGGAGTCGTTCTTTATCTAGTCTTAATGTTGACTGAAAGATGACAGTCTAAATTTGGTGTTGAGTCGTGTTTAACGTCTTAGTGTTGACTGAAAGATATCAATCTAGATTTGGTGTTGAGTATTTTTTGTCAATGTCGTCTTGTTGGCTGATGTCAATGTAGATTTACCGTTTCATCGTATTGTTCTTCGCGTTGATTGAAAGACGTTAATCTAGACCTGGTGATTTGTGTTGTTTATTTCGCCCTTCAGACTTTCAGTTCGTCCTAACCGGCAACTACGAATTTGTGTTCGTATTAAATTCCCATTTGCTTTGTGTTTGTCATTGTCCTTTTGGTGGTCCCCAATTGAGGCATTTATCCGTCGTTTACTTGCTTTAGCTCGACGTGTTGGTTGATTGATTTTCGATGCTTGATTAACATCCACTGATGTCAGTTACACACAATCCTTTCAATTTATTTTTAATGCATAACATCATTGGGTGTTATTAACTCCCTTTCCTTATCCTATTTGTCTTTTAATTCTATCGTTCCAATTCAAATCGATTTCGTGCGTGTGTGCGCGCGTGCATGTGTGTGTAAAATCACCTAAACTTAACCTTAAAAGCAGATGAAAGATTTGCTGATAGATGTCAATGTAGATTTTGTACGACATAATTATGTCTTGGTTGTCAGTGCTACCAAATTAAGTGCTGTAAAAATGTGCAACAAGTAGTTGTTAGTTGCTATCGATCTCGGATTATAAATAATCGCTCCAAAAGTCGAAATTCTTAATTATCTTTATATTATATAGATTATATAGATATATGTATATTATATATATATAAGATGTACGGTTTTCACGACTGTTATAAATACTTTATTAATGTTCGTGGGTATAGCAGTCAAAAATCGGGCTTTTTAATTAAGAAAAATTCTTTTTAAATTAGTCTAGCTTTCGGAATTTATTATTCCTTCGTCAGGACTCTAAAATGTTATTACAATATTACTATAAATTAAATAACTTAATATAACTAACATTTGGTTAATTTTTCTTTATCAAATATAAATTATATAATTATAAAAAACCTGGATCTTTCAATGTTTTTTAAAAAACATTGGTAACGCATTAGCGATCAAGTGGTGTAAATGCAGAGGATTGTTTCAATACAATCTCTCATTTACACATAATGTCATATATATATATATATCAACACAAGGAGTGTTTGCCGTTGGAACAAAAATTTAATAAATTTGTTATTATATATATATATATATATATAATGACGTATGTATATTTTCTTCGGAAATTGGACAATTATGTAATAAAAGCAATTGTTACAACAGTGACGTTTCGCTTTATTGATTGTAAAGCATCTTCAGACTAAAATGAATTGGAACAGTAATTTACAATTTAAAATTATTTTCATAAATAATTAGTTTACCTTTTGTATCAATTATTTAAATGAAATGAAATATAATGGTAAAGCAATACACCATAAGATTATTCTTAA